>MDKI01184502.1:0-25233 GCA_005239505.1 Nicotiana paniculata | reverse complement strand
AATCCTATATTACTTGTCGACCACGTACACTTGCGTGTGCATTGGGAAATCAACCAACATAAATCCTTATTTTTTTGGATATTTTTGAGTCTAAAATGATCTCTACACCAATACAAGCACATCAACCATAATATTTGATCTCCAGTGTCCATGTCTAAACTGTTTTGACAAAGAGAATATATAATACACGATAGTAAGCATAACATTGTATGTAAACAAAAAAGTTACATAAACACAATAAATTAATCAGTAAAACAATACCATAAACATCAAACATATGTCAGACAAGACATTAAAAAAGGTATATCACAGAAAAAAAATGTTACATAAGCATACTATAATATTAAAAAATTAAACAAGCATAATAGATACTAGTTGAATAAAATAAAGAAGGTTCCATATTATTAACGTCTACTGAATAATCTAGATAATTAGCAAAATCAAAGAATTCCCAATTTTTTTCCCATGGCCTTAATCCAACTCTTTAACTTGTCGTCCTCTGGAATTTTCATCCACGCTTTCTTGTAGCTGTCAACCTTCACGAAGTATACTAATAGTTGCACTGTATAATGGTTCTTCCCATCCAAGTGCTTCTAATTTTTCCATACATTCCTCAATGTCAGGCCCGTTATTATTTTTGATCAATATATCCAATGAAGTACTCATCTTCTCATCAATTTCCAATTGAGACGATGAAGATTTCTTTTTCTTTCCCAAATGTTTCCTTTCACTTGGAACTGAAGACTGAGATGGATAATCAGTAGGAGCTCCATCATTTTTGTTACTAACTAGATCTTCGATGTTATCAAGTGTATCTATATCTATAGTAGTAGATACATAAGAGACAGCAGGACGAGGATATGTACAACTTGGACTCCAACCATGAATTTTTGTTGTTGTAGAACCCTCAAAAAGTTTAGTACAAAGATCATGGAAGAGTAGAGGTGAAGTCTTCAATGCCTTTGCTTTTGGATGAGCCTATAATAAAGAAATTTTTAATATGCATGTCAAATCCTTTTCTTTACGGAAAAAAAGAAAATACTAAATTACTAGATAATGCACTAACCTTTATGTACTCATCCCACTCACTATTAGACATTAGAATGGTATTGGTTACTGGGTCATAAATATTGCCAGTCTTTTTAATTATTGGCAACCAAGCTTGATACTTTTCTTTTAGATAGTCATAATGATTCTTCATCTGCTTTTGTGTGACGCTAAAGCCATGAGTAGTCTCCAAAACTAGTTTAACCTTGTTACATGAATCCGCCTTCAAACTACTTCCAAGTCTCTCGTTTAAGGATATCTCTTGAATACAACTTTCTAAAAACGTTTTTGCTACGTCCATATTTTTCCAACTCACTCTTGAATTTTCACTAGATTGTTCCATAGCTGAAATATAAAATAATAATGATTATAGGATATGACTGATGAAAATAGAAGTAGCAGACCGAGGCAATCAATACAAAAAATCAAAAACAGAAAAACAAATTTATATTTAGCAGAAAAAAATCTGTAGAAGCAGACACAACTTTAATACAACATGCCACAACTTATTAGATATTGGTGAAATTTCACAAATCCGAACTATACATTCGTTATTTCATTAACTGCATAATTCTTCATCCTTACTCAAACAAATTAATGCAAGATCTAAATAAAGGAGAACAACAACATACCACAAAGGCTTTAGTAAAAAGTGTTTTTGTTCGTTTAATACTTATTACTCAAAGCATCTGTGTCTTTGAGACCATCCAGAACATCAATATGAATTAAATGCTCCCATTATATGTGCCTAGCCTAGAGTTCATCACTAAGAATCAAACATTCTCTTCTATGTTTCTAGTTTCTCTCAGTAGAAAATAATGGCTGAGAGCAGGTAAATAAAAAAGCAGTACATTGGAGTTACGGGTTCGCAACAACAACAACGACAACAATCCAGTAAAATCCACAAGATGGATCTGGGGAGGGTAGAGTGTACACATATCTTATCCCTACCCTGGAGGGATATAGAGGCTGTTTCCGAAAGACCATCGGCTCAAGAAGAGACTACTTCTGAAAGTTCATTTATGCAGCTCTAAAGGAACATAATACATTTAAGATAAAGGATAACAAGCAATAAATAAATTGGAACAACGAAAACACCAACATAAAGTAGTGTTTTACACATTATATAAGCAAAGAATTTGGAGTATTTCTTCCCTTTGTTGTAACTATGAACACTACAACTAGGGGCCTAGAGTGGTGCAACTTTTGCTGCTTTTTGTGTCTCAATTTCAACTCAATAATATTGTCCAGATGTACTAAATATTCATGTGTAAGTTTATTTAATCTTTTTGTACTGAGCAAATGTGTTGTGACATACAACAACCGAGTTTATAGCGGATTAGTATTTATCCAAAAATACTGAAAGAGTAGTTTGGTGTATAAGAAAAAAAGTAGTTTGGTACTAAGAATCTACCAATATTTGAAAACAATTTTCAATTTTCATCAATCCATTGCATTTTTATTTCTTATTTGTGTGAATGTTTACATCTTACTTCGAAAAACGTTATATCGTGTAAAATCACAAACACGAGGGTCCATTTTCAATGAGGAAGTCAGATATCCTAAAAATATGAACATATTGAAACTTGAAAAATTAAAGTGTGTCACATATAAAAACAGAGCTAATGCTAAATATGAATAAAGAGTATAGATATTTTGTAAAATCCAAAAACTAGTTCAAAATTGAAAGCTACTGCAACTTTTGAAGAGTTTTGCAATAATTTTTTTCTTAATTTTTCACTGTAGAATTACCTATTAGATAATACAAATTAAAATCTTGAAACTCATACAAGTATATTTTCACAAAATAATAGGCAAGCATATTGCGAATTTCAAAATATAATAACAAAACACTTTCTAAAGGTTTTAGAATCTTACATGTTCAAGAGAAAACAAGCTTGAGTAAAGGATGGTAGATGGAACGTAGGGAGAGGCGTGATACTTATATGCACAGAAGATGAAGAAAGCGTGAAACTTTGCTAAAATAAAGCCTTATCGTTAAGCGAATCTTTGCGGAAATAAAGTTGTATCGGTTTTTCCAAAGAGTCTGAACGCTAGTAGGACTCTGTTATGGATTTGACTGAATAAGATCCTTTCAGACCTATTAAGAGCTTTTAAAAGAGAAAAAACAAATAGACTTAATGGGTTGGATCTGAATAATTATGGTTAAGATTTAAAAAACAAATGCACTTAATGAGCTATATCTGAATGATTAAGATTCAGACCTCCATTAAGTGCAAACAAATGAGGCCTAAGTCTCCTAGATCAATGCTCATATCCCCCTCTTCATTCAAGAATTTATAGAAGTAAGTTTATTATATTCGTCAAATAAGTGCATCATCCAACCTTCTTTGTCCTTGATGCACTTCATTTGGTCCAGTTCACGAGCTTTGTTTTCTCGCACCTTGGCTAGCCTGTACAACTTCTTATCACCTCATTTGCTTCCAAGTTCTTCATATAAGCATCCAAACGGGGATATCTTGGCTGTAGTAACTGCTATCTTTGCTTCCTTCTTGGCCGTCTTATACCGCTCCCTATTCATCCTCGTCACCTCCTCGTCCATGCTCTCCAGAAGTTTCATATATACCGCTTTCTTGGATTCTATCTTACCTTGATCCTCAGTACTCCACCACCAATTCCCTTTGCGGCCACCAGAGGAGCCCTTCGAAATTGAATATTTGAATGAAATATGAAGAGTTATTTTGTAGGGACTTATCACGTAGAACACTTAAAAGGTTTTTGGAGCTTATCCAAAGATGAGATAGTCAAGTTATTGTGCAATGCGAGCATGTTGCACGTATATTTTGTGGAGTGTATTATGATTTTCGTCCCTTTATCCAATAAGTTGATTGGGGCCAAATGAAACTTATAATTGGCCAAACTTTTACAAGCATTTACTGAATTATATGTTTTTTATTCATAGAATAAATGTAAATATAAAAAGCTAAAATGTTAGATACAAAAATGTGAAATAAAAACCTGAAGTTTATGAATATATTTGAACTTAGACAGTAGAACTATGCAACTTTAAATCCAAAAATAAAGATTTCAAATAGACTACGGCCTCATTTGTTTGCACTTAATAGAGGTATGAATCTTAACCATTCATATCACAAACATTAAGTGCATTTGTTGTTTAGGTCTGAACATTAATCATTCAGAACTTAATAATTAAGTGCGTTTGCTATTTTCTTTCACAGTCACTTAATGGGTCTAAATGATTAAGAGCTATAAAAGATACTTAATTTTATTAAGATGCTATCATCTACGTTCCCTACTAACCATCACCACCGTTCACCATTATCAACTACCACCTTGTACCATTCACCACCACCCACATTCAACCAAAACTACTGTAATGACCCGACTAGTCATTTTGAGAAATTGCGTCTGGTTCGACAGTTTGAGGTCACGAGTAGCTTCACACAGTGTATTATGACTTGCGTGCATCATCGGTCTGGCGTTTTGAGAGGTTCGGAAATGATTTTTAGGAGTGACTCTCATTTGAGAAGCTCGAAGTTGAAGGAATTGACCAAAGTTTGACTTTTGAGTATTTGACCTCTGATCGTAGTTTTGACGATTTTGGTAAGTCCAGATAGTGATTTTGGACTTGGGCGCATGCCAAAAATTTCATTTGGATGTTTCTAAAAGGTTTCGGCATCATTCGGCGAAAATTGGCAATTTAAAGGTGTGGAATTTCCCTAAGTTTGACCATAGTTTGACTTTAAGGCTATCAGGTTGGTTTTCGAACTTGAAATAAGTTCGTTTCTTCATTTAGAATTTTCCTGCAAAATTTAGTGTCATTTGGAGTTGATTTGATATGGTTCGTACACTCGGTTGCGATTCTAGAAGTTCTTGAAGTTCATTGTGATTTCATGTGTTTTGGCGTCCGATTAGTGATAAGTTTTGTATGCGTTTTGGAGTGATGAGTAAATTCATGAAGGTGATAGGGTAAGCAAATCTAAGAAAATGAATTTTAGTCGAAGTTTGATATTTTGGGATAAAATACGGCCCGAGCTAAAATACCCGGTATTTATGGACTAGTGTCATACAAGGTACCACATGACCATGATAGTAAGATATATAAAGTACGTTAAAAGTGAGTAGTATTTTAACTAATTTGAGATAATTGTTAATTATGTGGATAATTGATTAATGATGGGTATAATTATGATTAAGTGGATAAGGATCCTTGTTGGGGCTGCCACTTTGCATTAGGCTAAGCCAAAGTGGCACCAATATGAATGATGAGTCATAAGACACAACATGCCTTGTTTACACGTGAAATGTTCCTTGGATTTTGGTTTCT
Source organism: Nicotiana paniculata (assembly GCA_005239505.1). Lineage (NCBI taxonomy): Eukaryota > Viridiplantae > Streptophyta > Magnoliopsida > Solanales > Solanaceae > Nicotiana > Nicotiana paniculata. The sequence continues at coordinate 19,877 of MDKI01184502.1, read as the reverse complement.
TTAGTGGTAATATAACTTGGAATTAGACCAGCCACATTATGGCATAACTTGGAGATTTAGTGGTAATATAACTTGGTTTGGATGATGAGTTATGGCATGCTTGCCACTTTAAAATTAGACCAGCAAGTTGGATGATAAGTTTGCTAACGAATGGAGCTCAAATAGCTCATTTGAAACTTCATAATGCGATAAAGCGTGAAATTTGCGATTCTTAGGGAGTACAGTGCAATCTTTCTCAAGAGAATCGATTCATGTATAGTAAGGCTAACCCTTCTTTCCCTTTGGCATGATCCATACGATAACAAAATAAGTAAATGCACAACTTCCATAAATGACTCTATTCATAGAAGTATTAGAGGTGCCTATGTTCTTGAATTCCCATATGTCTTATTATTTGTAACGACCTGACCGGTCGTTCCGAGAGTTTAGCCCCGTTTCCCCTATTTCTCCTTCATTTTGTGCGGTTCAGATCTTGTGTGTTGTGTTGGTTTGGTTGGCTTGGGTTCGGAGTGGTCGTGGTGAGAAATGAGACACTTAGTCTCTTAAACTGGCTAATAGTTGAAAAAGAGTTGACTTATTGGTAAACAACCTCGGAATGTAGATTTCATGGTTCAGATAGCTTCTTAAGGTGGTTTGGGACTTAGAAGTTTGTTCGGAATGTGGTTTTGATGTCCGGTGTAGAATTAGACTTGAATTGGCGAAAGTTAGTTTTTGGCGATTTCCGATCGGCTATGGAAAATAGGCTACAGGGGTCATAATAGAATTTTGGAAGTTGGAGCAAGTTCGTAGGGTCATTTTGGATGTGTGTGCAAATTTTCAGGTTAATCAGACGTCTTTTAGATGGTTTCGGCATCTTTGGCGAAATTTGGAAATTCCTAAGTTCATAGGCTTGAATCCGAGGTGAATTTAGTGTTTTGATGTTATTTTGGGTGTTCCGACGGCACGACTAAGTCTGGGTGATCACTTATGACTTGTTGGTATTTTTGGTTGGGGTCTCGAGGGGCTGTGATTTCGGATAGCCATCGGGGGATTTTAAGTTGGAAAATAGCAGCTGATGTTGCTCGTGCTGATGTTACCGCACCTGCGGATAGGGGACCGCAGGTGCGGGTCCGCAGAAGCGGACGACTCGTCACATGTGCAGATTATTGTGGGTTGGAGGAGTTCCGCTGTTGCGAGGTTTTTACCGCACCTGTGAAGCCGTAGATGCGGAAGTTTGAGCGCAGGTGCGGAGGCTGGGCTTCTAAGTGTTTTCCACAGGTGTGCACCTGGGACCGCAGATGCGGGTCTACAGGTGCACGTAAGTGGCCGCAGGTGCGGAACCACTAGTCAGGAGGGTATAAATTTCATCCTTCGCGATTTTTTTAGCCATTCTGTAATATTTTCATCCTGGATTGAGCTTTTGGAGAGGGTTTTAAAGGAGAAAATGTAAAGACCCGTAAAATTTCTATGTCTAAAATAATGTCCGAATAGGTCCTTGTGCTGTTATAACTGTAGAAATTCTTAAAACGGTCCTATTTTTAGTAAAAAGTATCCCAGAACTTGAAAGATTAAATTTTCCAGGAATTGTGCATTATGCGCCGCACTATGTGATCGCATAACAAGTATGCGGACCGCATAATGATCGCATACCTGGACAGTAGCATGTCCAAATTGAGGACAACTATACGGCCCGGAATGCGATCGCATTTTGGGTATGCGGATCGCATAGTTGTCACATTCTTGCCCCATGGTTTTTGCGAGGGAGGTTATGCGACGCACTATGCGATCGCATAACAAGTATGCGGACCGCGGGCAATGTGGTTCCCATTTTGGCCCATTTGAAGGCCAACTATGCGACAGGAATGCGGACCGCATAGCAGGAATGCGGCCGCATCTCTGTGTCGGGGCTCCTATTTTCTAAATTTTAAACTCGACCCCCTGTTTTATAAAACACCCGTTCCCTTCATTTTTAACGAATTTCTGACCAAAAATAGAGAGAGAAGAAGAGAGTTCTTGAGAGAGAAGGTTTCAACATCATCCAAGTTGGTTTTCCAAAATCACTCAAGCCCGGAAATTATCAAGTTATTGTCATCTTCTTCAATCAAAGAGGTAAGTCTTCACCCTATTTCCTCAATTTTCCAGATTTTGTGTAATAATAAAACACACATAGGTTGGGTCTTGAAAATAAAAAGTAAAATCTTGCATGCATGTGAATTAAATACCATAATCTAGTAAAGGAAAGAACAAATTTTGGTAATTATTCTCAAAAGGGGGTTAATAGTCTAAAGGGTCACATAATGTTTGATAAAAGGCTCAATTGGGTAAAAGTTCCCTAATTCTAAGTGAAATATGTCACATTGTGGAATATATTGTCGGTGCTAGACGGTCCGGTGAATTGTGATAGAAATTAAAAAGGGGACGACTCGAGGTATGTAAGGCTAACTTTAATATTCGTAGAGTCACCTTGTTGGTGTCCAAACATTCGGTATGAGTTTCTTGCTGAGTATATGTGAATTCATTGCCCGATTTTGTTGAGGTGTGAGATTGCATTCTCTGATTTGTCTTAGTCGATTATCGTGATAATTGAGATTGTGAAAGGTGACTTCTATGTGATTACTTTAACATGTGCAAGGTTTGTTAAATGTTTGAGTATGTTGGTATGAAAGAAAGATGACAAACCCAAATGTGTAAATGTATCTAAGTGATAAGGGCTATGTAACAAGTGATGAAGGGGAATTGTGAATTGGTCTAATTGAACTAAATGACCATGAAAATATCGTATATGACTCATTGTCGGCAAGGTTTATTGTGGCTTAACTTCATATGGGTTCTTGGTTGTAATGAATTTATATTCTTGTTGATGAATACCTTAGTGGTAGAATTAATGGATGATAAAGACTATTGGGAACACATGATTGTTTGGGTGTTATGAAATTGTACTCTTGATGATATGAAGCCATGTGATTGAATTGTGGGTTGTTATTGTTTGCTATGAAATTTGATGGTCTGGTGGGATCGGGTTGCACGCTGCAACATGAAGTAATAAGGGTGAAGTGTAATATTGTATGCTGGGATCGGGTTGCACGCCACAACACGAAGTAATAAGGGTGGAGAGGTAACAAGGGTGGAGTGTAAAATGTAAGGTGGGATCGGGTTGCACGCCGCAACAAGAAATGTAAGGTGGGATCGGGTTGCATGCGCAGCAGAATGTAATAAAGCTGAAATGTGATTGTGTTGAAATTAGAATCTGTAAGGCTCTCAATTGTACTTGTTGCTATATCACTGTGCCCTACGTGTTGGTTCCTTTAACTGCTTTCTATCTGTGCATCTCTTGATTTTACTTTGGGTAAAGTTTGCTAATACATGCTAATACTATTCCACAGTACTAACGTCCCTTTTGCCGGTGGCGCTACATCTTTTATATGGATGTAGGTGGGTCCATAGCAGGTAGCTCAGTTCGCCGTTAGTGGTGCATCCTCCTCATCTTTCAGCAAGTACTGGTGAGCCCCACTTCCTCCCGGGGCCGTGTGTAACTCATGCCATCTCTTTTGAGTCTATTATGTATTGTAAGGTATAGCCGGGGCCTTGTTGCCGGCAAAGTATTGTATAAATTACTAGTATTCGTAGAGGCTCCGTAGACATAATATGGGTGTATATATGTATTTTGGGTAGTCACTGTACGTATTCGGAAATCGTGTTCCGTATTGGAAAGTTATGTATGTATTGTGTATGCTTTGGGAATCAAATTGTTGAAATGCTAAAAGAGAAATGAACTTAAGTTTGTAAATCCACGCTTAAATCCTAAGTTGTTATTTCATATGGAATATGGTGCATTGTATATACGGGGGAAACACGTTGGGTAGGAAAGGCAATCCAGGTCCACTTGACCGGGTTCACCCGGTTAGGTGCCAGTCTCATCCCTCGGTTTTGGGGCGTGACAGGAAATCAAGAGGACTTCATTGAGGTAAGATAAACGAACCTAAAACTCATTCTTATGTAATATTTGGACTGATTTAGGGTAAATTTAGGGGGGGATCAGTGTTAAATTGGGGGTTAGAGCTTGGATAATTGGAGACTTTGGTTGAGGAATTTAGGGGTCAATTATGGTCGGATTTTGATGTATTTTATATCTATAGACTTGGGAAAGGATGAGTATTCTTGTGATGCAATTTTTATAGATTTCCGAGATATGGGCCTGGGGTCGGGTTTGGCCAATTTCGGAAATTATTGTTAAATTTGATAATTTTTGAGTGGGCTTTGTTCCTTCAGCATATATTGATGATATTAATCTGGTTTTGGTTAGATTCGGAGCAATCGAGAGCCGGTTCTAGAGGCAAGAGCATCACATATTAGTATTTAGCTGGTTTGAAGTAAGTAATGATTGTAAATCTAGTCCTGAGGGTATGAAACCTCAGACTTCGTATTTTCTCACCATTTTTGGAGTGGCGCACATGCTGAATGACGAGTGTGTGGCGTGCACTGACTAGGGATTTGGACTTGGTCTTTCTCGTGGCAACTATTGAGTTGTGTATTTACTTTTAAATCATATGTTAATCGTGTTTTCAAACTATTGTTATATTTGGGTTGTAAGCCATGTTTGGGGCTTTGTGCCGACCTGTTTAGACCCCCTTGGGGTTTTTTACTGTTATTCCTCACTATGTTAACTTATGATTTACACTCATCCACATTATGTATAACTGATTTCGAAACTCAGTCTTATTTACACTATTTTGAGATATAAAATGATATTTTGCGTCGAGTATCTCGTTTTACTGATAGCCCGAGTGGTTTTTTGAGAGATTTCTGACAGAGTGTGGCCGAGGGACTATGTTGTAAGGATGCTATGGGATCGGGCTGCACGCCACATCATGTTACATTATTCGTGATATGTGAGAGACCGAGGGACTGAGTAATTATGCCACGAGATGGCTTGATATTAGCGCTTGGGTTGTAGGAGCCCCTCCAGAGTCTGTACACACTCCCAGTGAGCGCAGGTACCTACTGAGTGCGAGTGCCGAGTGACGAGTGATTGGGAGGTATGAGTGACTGTGAGGTTGCCCGAAGGGCTGGTTATGAGTGACTGTGAGGTATGCCCGAGGGGCTGATTCTGAGTGATGTTACGCCCGAGGGGCAGTTTCATATTCATGTTTTTTCCCGAGTGGCTACTTATGATTTACTTCATTTTTACACTAAACTTCTTGGACATTTTACTGAAATTGTTGGAAATTACACTTTTCAAAGGATTTTTACTCAAAGTGGATTTTTAAGCATGATGATTTAACGTATACATTGTTGGAAAGAAAGACTGTGCTTATTGTGAAATGATGATTTGACTTTATGTGTTTCTTACTGCTCAGACCTGATTTATTTTTATTACTACTGAGTTGGCGTACTCACATTACTCCATGCACCTTGTCTGCAGATCCAGGTGCTAGGGCAGAGTGAGTTGTGTATCTGTTCCAGAGACTTCTCAGAGATTTTGCGAGGTAGCTGCATGCGTCCGCAACCCTGCTCTCTCCTGCTTACTATTATAGAGTTTATTTTTTCAGAGTTGTATATTTTCTGTAGATGCTCATGACCAGTGACTCCGTGATCGTGGGGTTGTATTTAATATTCGGTGTGGATTTATCTGTTTTAAAATGATTATACGAAACCTTTATTGATTATCAGTTTAGTAATAATATAAATGAAAGATTATTTATGATTTGAGTGTTGATTTAGCTAGCCTAGTTCCACGATAGGCATCATCACGACTAGTCTAGATTTGGGGTCGTGACAAGTTGGTATCAGAGCCTAGGTTACATAGGACTCACCGGTCATGAGCAAGTTTATTAGAGTCTTGCGGATCGGTACAGAGACATCTGTACTTATCTTCGAGAGGCTACAGAACCCTTAGGAAAAATCACACATTCTTGAATTCTTGTCGTGTGAATCCATTTCTTCGGCCAAAAGCGTAACTCTTGAAATTCCTTTCATGTATTCGAGTGCGCACGCGAGCGCTCGATATCAACTGTGTAACGACGGCTTGTGATTTCCATGAGTGAGGTGCGAGAGGTGATTTTAGCATGTTGACCATGGACCAATCTGGAGGACTTGAGGCCTGGTTCTATTTATGACTTGAGTGCTGAGATTTCGAGTGTGGGAGCCGTGCATTTGGGGACTTATATGTCCATTTGTGTTCTTATTGATGGGATTTGGTGAATAGATGACTACGTGGTGAGTGTGATTTGATGGTTAGATGTGTTCAGATTGTTTAATTGTGACAAAAGGATTGGCTGGAAATGTGGCAAGAACTATTGAGTGTTTGGTTTCTATCTCGGTTTGGCATATGGCTTTGAATTGTAATTGTATTGGAAGACCTCTCATGTTGTTTAGTTGTGGGGCGAAGCAAATCTTTCTGTTGGGTTATGAGTTCCTGGTGATGTCTTTGGGCTGACCAATGCCCCACTAGCGTTCATGCATTTGATTAACAGTGTATTCCAGCCGTAATTATACTCATTCATTATTGTATTCATTGATAGCATCCTGGCGTACTCACGTAGCCAGGAGGAGCATACTCAGCATTGAGGAGGGTATTATAGAGATTGACAGAGGGGAAGCTTTATGCAACTTCTCCAAGTGTGAATTTTTGGCTCAGTTTCGTAGCATTCTTGGGGCACGTGGTGTCCAGTGAGGGTATTCAGGTGGTCAGACGAGTGTGGAGAGAGCTTCCAAAAGCTCAAGATTTCTTTGGCCGCAGCTCCAGTGTTAGTTTTGCCATCATCTTCAGGTTCTTATACCGCTTATTGTGATGTCTCGAGGGTAGGCATTGGTTTGTTCTAATGTAGGAGGGTAAAGCGATTGCGTAATAGCTATGATCTTTGGAAATGTGTTGAGAGATATCAGTTTGAGGCTAAGCAGGCGGGGCTATTTCCCGCAGGGTATCCTGAGATTGTGTGATCCTTATGTTGTTTTGTAACAAGTTCTCTTTTACCAGTAATTGATATATGTTGTAATTTGAGTTTAGATCACTTGTGGGAGTTGGCACAACTATTGCAATGGTGAATGAGAGGTTGCAGATGATTTGGGATGTTAAATGGTTTGAGTTAGATATGAGCTTATGAAGGATTTAGTTGAATCTCATTGTGGTATGACGGCGGTGTTAGCGTGTGGTCATTATGAGTTACTGTTTGTTTTGATCTATGGCTCTGAGCCAAGTGGGGGAGTCTGCTAATGATAAGTTGATTGCACGATTATGTGATGTGTTGGGTCTCGGGTCGAGGTATACAGGTGAATCAATTATGACCTGCAGAGGATGAGATCGAGAATGACTCGAATGAAGGAAAATTTTGGATAAGGGTTGTGTTATGCTTTATGGGTGTATAAGAATCATGGAATGCCTTGAGTTGTTATTGATGAAGGATGTAATGTGCATGGGGAAGGAATTTATTTGGTTGCATTAAGGTGGGGTTACTTCCTGGGGTGTTGGAGTGCTAATGGAGCACAAGTCGTTCGGTCCGTTCGATCAGTCTAATTGAGGTTTGAGTAGAGTCGATGACTCTCGAGAATGGTTCTGACGAATTCAAGGTTAAATAAGAGCAATTAGAAATCTTCAAGGTGTGACGTTGGAGGGTGTCAAGACTTGTGGCATTTCTACATTATCATGGATTCTACATATCAGTATTAGGAAGGTGAAGGTAATGGCTTTAGATTCACAGGAAGTCTCTTAAGGGTAAGTATTTTGAATGTGGTACTTTTGGGGATATTTGAGAGAGAATTCAGCGGCTTATGAGCCTCAGACGATATGGTTTTATGCTTGGGTCTCGTGTGGTGAGTCTGAGTTGAGAATTGTGGTATTATGGCGAGGAGAAGTACTAATTCGTAGGTAAGTCAGAAGGAACTTGGATAAATAGGACAACTTGGTAGTAGGTCAGATCAGCATGGTAAGAGATACAATTAGTTCTTTGGGTGTTCATGAGGTAATGAGTTTTTACAGGTGTTTCTTAGCAATGCTCTTGGGTTTTGGTGACCTGCGTAGCTTGGTTGAGTTAGAAGGATTCAGTCATGACGGTTTGGTGTTGTATAAATGGGATTCGGATAGTTCCTGATGGTTTCTACCACGGTTAGAGATGCATATTTTCTACTGGCGTGAGGTGCAGGTGATGTATAGTGATTTTTCTTCTATTTGGGACCAAATGGAAAGTTCTTGGCTAGTTGGGTACATAGTTGCTTGTGGCTCGGAAGGGATCATGAAGTTCTCATATTCACCATAGGATGGCATGGCGTATGCGATATGTTGTGTAGGGTTGAGACTTGCATAAGTGAGGTCACGGTTCAGTTCTGGGAGGAAGGTCAAGAAATTTGTAGGCAACATTGGCTGTTTCAGATGACTAGGTAGATGATATCACCAATTGGGTGGCTTGATGAGGGTATACATTTCAGAAAGGTCAATGTGTGGAGTTAAGGGTGCTTCACCAGCATTGCGACGCTCTCTTGTTGGATCGACTGCTGACATTTAGGGTTGCTTGGTAACCCGAAAGAATTATAAGGGTATCCCTCGTGGAATGATTGAGTATTAGGGATATGTTATGTATTTGAGCGGTGGAGTTGAGATCAAATATAATAACTGGTGCGCTTCATGACTTCGATACTGAGAGTTCTCGTAAATAGGTTATTTTGTGGTAGTGAACTGTGAAGATGTGAGCAACACTAGTTAGACGTTAGTATGTACCATGATTCAGTCATTGTGAACTTTTCGGTGAGTTATCTATCTGTGTGGTAGGCCAAAGTTGACTTAGGGTTATTGGTAGGCCAGTATGAGTGCGTGTTCTGCACCAGGTAGGAATTGTTGACCCTGAATTTCTATTGTTGAGGAATGTACCATTCGATTGTCATTGAGTTTATTCGTGTTCTGGAGTGGTGTATGAGTTACCCTTCAGTGTTTCGAGGAGTTGTGATTGTTGGTTATAGGCACATATGGTGCGGTTCTAATTGGGCTTTATAGCTAAGTATTTCATGTGGGCCAGCGTGTGGATGGGATCACGCTTTGTAGCGGAGTTATGTGGAGGTATGACCCTTGGTGTCATATTCGTCTGTTTTGATTTTTCGATGAGTGTCAGGCTCTTAGCATGGTGTTGTGACGGTAATTGTTAATGGCGGGATGGTCCTCTCGTGTGAATCTTTTGTATAATTTGATTACATTTTGAAGGTTGCTATTGAGTGCACGAGTTGCACAAGTTATGGATTTGAATTGTATTGATGTGTCATGTCATTAGAGTGGTCGTGCTGGATGAGAAAAGGTCATTGGACCTAGAATGGATACTGTCATAATTGACTACATCATAGTTGGAAGGATAAGTATCGGGAGTCGACTTAGAAATCTGCAATAATTCCTGTTTGGGAAGGAGGAGCTTCAGGACTGATTGATCAGACGAATGGTTGCTAGTTTCTACGTGTTTCTTTCATCATCGACATTATATGAAAGTGTTAGAGCGAGGCATTTCTTGATAAGATGTTATGTACCTGTATTGGGTTGTTTTGAGCAGCTATTGTTATTAGGAGTTATCGCCATGAGTGTTTGAGTCATGCGGTATATTATGTGATTGCATCTTGGGTTACGGATATGGCTTGATACAACGTGTTCAAACTTATTCAGTTCATAGTTCGGAATTTTGATCTTGTAAATTATTTCAGAAGTGGAAATTTGGTTCTAAGGTTTATGGGTCAGGATGGATTTCCAAATTTCAATGGTGTTGTGCTATCGGACCTATATGGGATAGGGTGACGTGGGATCACCCCCAGGTATGTGTATGGTGAGGTTACGTGGCAGTTTGATGGTGTTCGAGAACAACTCCCGGCACGTTCGAGGACGAACGTATGCTTAAGTAGGGGAAGATGTAACGACCCGGCCGGTCGTTCCGAGAGTTTAGCCCCGTTTCCCCTATTTCTCCTTCATTTTGTATGGTTCAGCTCTTGTGTGTTATGTTGGGTTGGTTGGCTCGGGTTCGGAGTGGTCGTGGTGAGAAATGAGACATTTAGTCTCTTAAATTGGCCTAATAGTTGAATCAGTTGACTTATCGGTAAACGACCTCGGAATGTAGATTTCATGGCTCGGATAGCTTCGTTAGGTGATTTGGGACTTAGGAGTGTGTTCGGAATGTGGTTTTGATGTCCGGTGTAGAATTAGGCTTGAATTGGCGAAAGTTAGTTTTTGGCGATTTCTGGTCGCCAGTGGAAAATAGGCTACAGGGGTCGGAATGGAATTCCGGAAGTTGGAGCAAGTTCGTAGGGTCATTTTGGATGCGTGTGCAAATTTTCAAGTTAATCGAACGTGTTTTGGATGATTTCGGCATCTTTGGGGAAATTTGGAAATTCCTAAGCTCATAGGCTTGAATCCGAGGTGAATTTAGTGTTTTGATGTTATTTTGGGTGTTCCGAGGGCACGACTAAGTCTGGGGTGATCATTTATGACTTGTTGGTATTTTTGGTTGGGATCCCTAGGGGCTCGGGGTGATTTCGGATAGCCATCGGGGGATTTTAAGTTGGAAAATAGCAGCTGATGTTACTACACCTGCGGATAGGGGACCGCAGGTGCGGGCCTGTAGAAGCTGACGACTCGTCGCAGGTGCAAATTATTGTGGGTTGGAGGAGTACCGCATGTGCGAGGTTTTTACCGCACCTGCAAAGCCGCAGATGCGAAAGTTTGAGCGCAGATGCGGAGGCTGGGCTTCTAAGTCTTTTCCGCAGGTGCGCACCTGGGACCGCAGGTGCAGAACCACTGGTCAGGAGGGTATAAATTCCAGCCTTCGGGATTTTTAGCCATTTCTTCAATATTTTCATCCGGGATTGAGCTTTGGGGGAGGGGTTTGAAGGAGGAAATCAAGAGGACTTCATTGAGGTAAGATAATCGAACCTAAAACTCATTCCTATGTAATTTTTGGACTGATTTAGGGTAAAAAAATTTTTTTTTGGGGGGGGGGGGGGGGGGGGGGGTCTGTGTTAAACTGGGGGTTAGGGCCTGGATAATTGGAGACTTTGGTTGAGGAATTTAGGGGTCAATTGTGGTCGGATTTCGATGCGTTTTATATGTATAGACTCGGGAAATGATGAGGATTCTTGTGATACGATTTTTATAGAATTTTGAGACGTGGGCCCGGGGGTCGGGTTTGGCTAATTTCGAGAATTTTGGTTACATTTGATAATTTTCGAGTGGGCTTTGTTCCTTCAGCGTATATTGATGATATTAATCTGGTTTTGGTTAGATTCGGAGCAATCGGGATCCGATTCGAGAGGCAAGAGCATCGTAGATTAGTATTTGGGCCGGTTTGAGATAAGTAATGACTGTAAATCTTGTCCTGAGGGTATGAAACCCCGGACTTAGTATTTTATCACTATTTTTAGAGTTGCACACATGCTGGATGGAGAGTGTGTGGCGTGCACTGACTGGGGATTTGGACTTGGTCCTTCCCTTGTCAACTATTGAGTTGTGTATTTACTTTTAAATCATATGTTAAATAGTGTTTTCAGACTATTGTAATATTTGGGCTGTAAGCCATGTTTGGGGTCTTGTGCCGACCTGTTTAGACCCCCTTGGGGGCTTTTACTGCTATTCCTCACTGTGTTGACGTATGATTTATACTCAGCCACATTATGTATAACTAATTTCGAAACTCAATCTTATTTACACTATTTTGAGATATAAAATGATATTTTGGGTCGAGTACCCCGTTTTACTGATAGTCCGAGTGGATTTTTGAGAGATCTCTGAACAGTGTGGCCGAGGGCCTATGTTATGAGGATGCTATGGGATCGGGTTGCACGCCGCATCATGTTACATTGTTCATGATACGTGAGAGACCGATGGCTTGAGTGATTATGCCACGAGATGGCTTGATATTAGCGCTTGGGCTATAGGAGCCCCTTCAGAGTCTGTACACAACCCTAGGGAGAGCAGGTACCTACTGAGTGCGAGTGTTGAGTGCCGTGTGACGAGTGATTGGGAGGTATGAGTGACTGTGAGGTTGCCCGAGGGGCTGATTATTAGTGACTGTGAGGTTGCCCGAGGGGCTGATTATGAGTGACTGTGAGGTATGCGCGAGGGGCTGATTCTGAGTGATGTTACGCCCGAGGGGCAGTTTCTTATTCATGTTTTTGCCCGAGTGTCTACTTATGATTTACTTCATTTTTACACTAAACTTCTTGGACATTTTTCTGAAATTGTTGGAAATTAAACTTTTCAAAGGGTTTTTACTGAAAATGGCTTTTTAAGCGTGATGATTTAACGTATACACTGTTGGGAAGAAAGACTATGCTTATTGTGAAATGATGATTTGACTTTATGTGTTTCTTACTGCTCAGACCTGATTTATTTTCATTACTACTGAGTTGGCGTACTCACATTACTCCATGCACCTTGTGTGCAGATCTAGGTGCTAGGGAAGAGTGAGCTGTGATTCTGTTTCAAAGACTTATCGGAGATTTTGCGAGGTAGCTACACGCGTCCGCAACTTTGCTCTCTCCTGCTTACTATTATAGAGTTTATTTTTCCAGATTTGTATATTTTTTGTAGATGCTCATGACCAGTGACTCCGGGATCGTGGGGTTGTATTTAATATTCGGTGTGGCTTTATCTGTTTTAAAATGATTATACGAAACCTTTATAGATTATCAGTTTAGTAATGATATACATGAAAGATTATTTACGATTTGAGTGTTGATTTGGCTGGCCTAGTTCCACGATAGGCGTCATCACGATTAGTCTAGATTTGGGGTCGTGACATTATTCTATCATCTGTTTATGGGTCTCAGAAAATACGTAAATTGATAAAGTTTATTTCATGATATTACTCAAAGGCATAATGGTCTTATGACATTCCAAGAGATTTTATTGACGTACTTCTCATGCATTGCATTCATGTACATTGACACATGACCAGAGAACGTTATATACGCGTATATATGTGTATTATATGTAAATGGGATATGGAAAAATGTTACGGTGTTATATACGCACCACCACCTGATCAGCTGGTATACATTGATGATTTGCCCACAGTGGCCGAGATGATATTATGGGATGCCCTAAGAGGCTTGATGATGTTACGAACGCATATACTCATGCATGGTATGACATGTATACGCATATGCATGATATTATAATATTAAATGATTCACAGAGCTATTCAGATATACATGTTGAGTCTTTTACTCCATGTTTCTCTTATGTCTATTGTTTATGGATTTTCATTCCTTACATACTCGGTACATTATTTGTACTGACGTCCTTTTTGCCTAGGGACACTGCGTTTCATGCCCGTATGTTCCTATAGACAGGTTGAGAGTCCTCCAAGTAGGGTATCAGCTCAGCGAAAAATGTTGGTGCGCTCCATTTTCTCCGGAGTTGCTTATTTGGTCAGTATGATTTAGACATGTATTGATTGGTTTGTCGGGGCCCTGTCCCGACCTTATGACATTTATGTACTCTTAGAGGCTTGTAGACATATGTCATGTATATGAAATATTGTATGGCCTTGTCGACCTATGTTCCGTGTACGAGTAATTATTTTGGCCTTATAGGCCCGTATTTCATATGTATAAGTCAGTATATCATGTTGGGTCATTTTATGTCGAGTGTTCCCTCATGTTTTATTCTTATTACCTCAAACTACCCTTCTGGACCATTTACCCATGATGATGTAATAAGAAATATATGTTACATTGGTACTCGGTTTAGTAAGGTACTGGGTGCCCGTCGTGGCCCATCGGTTTGAGTTGTGACAAAAGTGGTATCAGAGCAGTTCTGTCCTAGGGAATCTACAAGCCGTGTCTAGTAGAGTCTTGTTTATATGTGTGTTGTGCACCACACTTATAAGCAGGAGGCTACAGGCATTTAAGACTGTCACCCTTTCTTCTTACACTAGATCGTGTGGTAGAGCTCAGTTGTAAGAACTCAATTTCCTAAACTCTATCTTATTCAAAATACGATGATGCTTGCATCCAGAAAGACGGTTGGTAAGAGATATAACTGTGGAAGAGTTGAGTCAGAGGAACTCGACTTTTGTATCATGCTTATGATGAGTAAATGTGAGTGTTCAGCAGAATATATGTGTAAGCTTCTTGTTATGGAGCCCTAAGGCATGAATATGTATCCACCCCTATGGTGAAAGGCAATGAGAGATTCAGAAGATAGATACAAGTCTCAACAAGTAAAAGAAGCAAGATGAAGAAGGGTACGAGGCGCCCAATTAATGAAGATTGTCAATATTTACAATTCAAGAAGAGAGATATAAGCATTCTGAGTTATCTTCAACAGTAACAGAAGTATGTACAATTGGCCACACCCATCTCAATTGTACCCTATGAGGGCCAATATATTGTTTAAGAGAAGGACATGATATCATGATCTAGATGGGGCTAGAGTAACCCAAAATGGTGGATGGATTATTTGAGTTAGTTAACATTTCCAAAGGACATTGCAAATGTGATAATAGATCTCCTTGTGAGACACCCAGATGGTGCGCGCTAGAATAGTACAACTAGATATGAATACTAGAGTGTTAAAAAAAAATCAAAAATAGGCACTGGAATCCTGGAAGGGATAAATATTACCTTAGTATGGATCCCGTCCCTAGTAGAGAGAGAATGTTAGGCAACTCGAAGAGCCAATGGATGGAGTAAGGGGCACTAAAAGAAAAATAATGTCTTGTTCGAGTTTTCAGAATAAAGTGATAGACATAAATGTTATCGGGAAATAAGAAGAGAGTTAATGAAGCATTATAAGTAAGATATGATACATGGATGACAACGGTAGATAAAAAAGATGACAATATTACAAAGTCTATAGTCAAGTGAAGGAAAAGACAAGAGGTGACAGGCCTTGAGACAACAAAAGAGTATAGGCCATTATGTCATATCCTCATTTCGAGACATAAGTTCACGACTCTAACGCGATTACTAAAAGGAGAAGTTAGTCCCTAGAGTAATAGAAATCAATATGGATTGGTGAATAAGATAAACTAAACATGAATTAGGGACTGAGTGGTTTGATAATGGTCAACATCATGAGAATTTCATATTGCGTTCCGGCGATAATAGAATGAACGACAAAAGAATAACCTTTAAAGGCCATTCAGAAAGACGCTTCCCTAAAGCAAGCGATGTGAACAAAGTTAAGCTTAAGGGACTGTATGTGCCAGTTATACTAAGTGTCACCTTCACGAGTAAGGAAATTTGTTATCCTTGGTACAGAAGGATTACCGCAAGGTGAGTATGGGTCATCGATGATGTGAAAAGACACCAAAAATGAAGAGGTAAACAATCTATAGGTAGATCATCGTAGCGCTAAATCTTAGTACTCCCCTAAAGGGGGGAATATGGAGTGATGTGGCATTAAGTCAGAATTAAGTAGTTCTAATAATTATGGAATGGTAAAGGAAGAATGCAACAAAGGGATGAAATTGCACTTATTCAAAGCCTATATATAGGCTACGATTCCAGAACATTGTGCAAACACGACGTCAAGGAAAGGAAGTAAGGGTTCCTGCCCGGGATATTATGGATAAATAAGGAGCCAGTGCGAGACGTAAGTTAAGACAAAGGAAATAACCCAAGAAATATAATAAGGAGTATTGATATGAGAATGATCCAACGAGTAGTTAGTAATTGATTCAGGAAGAGCCTAGTTATGGCTAGACAAGAGGATACAGACAAATCAACATATCGTGCAAGATAAACATAGTGAACCCAACATGGGGAATTCAGTTGATCCTTGAGAAATATTCAGATAGGAGTTGGGGTAGTTAAAGGTATGATATGAGTATTACGGAAATAAAAAAGAATGGCACTGGGAAGATAGTCAAAATATCAAGCACAAGGGCGTGGAGTTAAGTAACTACGAATAATTATAGACGAGGAAGGACATCAAAAATTTCATCGGGTAAATGATGTAATAAACTTGCAGCCTCGCAAGAATCAGAGGGTCCTCCCTAAGTACTACAATGAAGTCTAGTTGAGGAAATAAGGAAGAAGTCTTCAACCTAAACATAGTAACTTGAAGGAGAAATGGTCATGTAAAGATAGTCTCACTACAAAATTGTATGCACTCCATAAGAAAGTGGCATCTATCGTGACTAATGAACATGAAGTAAGTGATACTCGACATCATATGGGTTACATGGGATTCTATTATTCGTGAGCGCCAAGATAAGCCAAGTATGCACGCAACAAGGGGCGGAAAGACCAGGAAAAGTAATATTTTACGTTTAAAGAAAGCTGATAAGGAACGAAAGGAATTATTTGACTAATCCAGAGTTAGTTACGTTATAAACGCACTTAAGATTTCAGAATATTATCCATGCAACATATATGTTGACAACCATACAGCCATAAAAAACTCTAGTATAAGTTAAAAGAAAGAATTGAGTCCAGGTCATAGACAAAGGGTTGAATTATGGTATCACGGATATTCCATAGCTTCCATCAAAGGCTAAAGTAATAACTAATACCAGGAGCCGCAGATCGGGAGATAGCTTAAGCCTACATAAAGGTTGATCAGAAGGAACGGGAAATTAAAGAGTTACATCAACTAAGTAAATCAGGAGTTTTATTATTGGACCCAGAAAATTATAGACCTCGTGATTGAGAACATTGCAGGATCACTCTTAAATATAGAGGTACAAGAGAGATAGTACAATAGCCATATTTTATAATGGCTCCACGATAAAGCCAGTTAGAAAAGTACCCAGCCTCATAAGAAGTCAGTATGAAGCTCCCATCAGATTGTGTATGCACCAGAGGTGCAAGTATTATATTAGAGCTTCAAGTCATGGATGTAAATTATACCTATGTGGAAGGGAGGTCATGAAAGAGATAGAAGATACGATGCAAGATTTTAAGGTAGTAAAGTAAAGGTGAACAATGTACAAGATACTCAAATGCAGAAGGTTGTGAATAGTCCATACTTTGGATAAAAGGCTAGAAGCGCGGGGATTCAGTATCTAGAAATGATAGCGGTGTCATCAGTGGCATGTCTTCCAGCCTGTTGTTTCTAGGTATCAATGAGCCTAATTAAGAGAGAAAAGAAGAGTTAGAGACGATGTGATGTCTCGTTTGATGTTCCGGAATAACATAAGGAAATATATGGTACAAACAAGTTGAAGGAAGGTTGCAAGTAGTATAGATATATATGTGTAGGTCGCAAGCTAAAGTATGGTAGAGCGACAAGGTTTTAGGAATACAGGAGTACGAATAAGAAAAGGTAAGTGAGAAGGTGACAAGAATGGATAAGTTCTCGAGATTAAGCTCATGAAAATAAGAGAGCTGATGGTTTCTATAAGTTATAGAAAGCTCAGTATAGCCTGAACGAACTCAAATGAGTCTAAGACTAGTAGCATTTAGAAGAGATGGAATGATGCCCTGGTAGTCGAATAAGGGTGTAATTATGATAAATAAAGGATGACGTTTGGTCCTTCAATTGAGTAATGAGTTCATGAATCGTACAGGATTAAAATACCCACGTAAGGCGAATCACATTGGAATGACTATGATATGAAATAGGTATGGAAGTATAGTATCGCCCTTAGGTGGGTTAGGAAAATCACTTCAAATGTTTCTCGATGCAACGTGAGCCCTAGTGAGTACGTAAGAAGTTCCAAGTTATCAGTGGTATATTGTAGATCAATATTGAGATGAATCAACAATGGATGGACAAAAGTCACAAAGTATGAGATGAGATTAGGCCGTCATTATTAAGATGAACAATAATGAGGGATAATTAAAGGACTTGGGTTTATACATACGAGATAAGCAACAAAAGTAACCTGGAGTTTGGTAGCAGACCTCTGTAATGATAAATCGAAGTAAGAGTTATGGTATTGTATGACATACCTAGGTGCAGTAAAGTCATACTGATGAATAAACAAAATAAGGTATAACAATATTTGTGAGTTCAACAAAGTGCCGAACGAAGAACTTTAGTATACCTATAGATGCCCAAAGGGACAACTTTTCAAGCTCCATATATGTTTACAAAGTAAGGCCTAGAGATTGGCTAAAAGCTGGACGAAAAATGAGAGCAGAGTCGCATAAGCACATTTACAAGGTCAAACTCGTACATGCTACATAATGGAAGGTAGAAACAGCTACGAGATTGGAAGGATTCCGACCACAAGTCGTGGCGTGAGAAAGAGACCTAAAGGGGGGAATGCTCTGGCCTTTGGGATTCATTCACAGAACAATTTCCTAGATGGAAATAGGAGTACTAAACTATTCGCAAGAGCTATAAGTTATGAAAATGATAAGTGCATCAGTCAACATTTGAGGAATGATGTTACACCCCATGTTTTCTGATCATGCCCAACTCTAGTCCTAAAAAGGATAAGCGGTCGCTGCAAATATAATCCGGTCTAAAAGTCTGGAGTCAAATCCCACAGAGAACTAAGGTTTCGCCATAATTGTTCAATATCGATAAGAAGACAAGCTCGAATAAATTCTAAGTTATAAAGATTAAGATTCTTATATATAACTAATTAACTAAGAAACTAAAGCGGTAAATTAACAACTAAAGATACTAAGGGTTGGAGATTAAATTTAGGAGGTCTAGAGTTATGATTTCTCCAATTGTCGGAATCCTTCCCGCTATGTTCCCTACAATTTTGCCTATGTATTATCTACTGATCGTGAGCACTTTAGGTGTCGTAATTCTCTCTCGAGCAACTACAACAATTTACTAGGCATATTATCTCGAACTACACTAGTTGGGTTTATCTAACCGCTCACTATGACCACGTCAAGGCTTTGCTATTTCTAAACCTACCTTTAAACTCGTTGTATTGATTTCTCACATACGTTAGGAGTGACGTTGTTCAACAACCATATAAATACGTATCCTTTCTCAAGCAGCACATAATAAATAGTCACAATCAATCGATGGCCTTCAATCAACAACAATAAAAACGTAGTTGAACAAGTAGAAAAATTCAACGGCTCAATTATATAAAAACATAACAAGAATTTATCCTACAAAAGATTCTATCAAAACCCTAGATGAAAATTAGTTATTCATAATAGTATGTAAAACTACAACACTAAAAGTCATAATCAACAATGAAAAATAGGAAGAGGAAGGAAAAATTTGTAGAAGAATTCCCCGCCTTGCTCCTATTGTGTCTCTGCCTCCTTAGGTCGAATATGTGTCAAAAGTCTGTCCCAGGTACTCAAAATACCGTTTTTCCATGTATATATATACTAAGTAGGGTCGGGCCCAAACAATTATACCTTCCCCTACGCGAAAAAGGACGCTTTCCCACGCCTGGACGTCCGCGACCGCGGACTCAACCGCGGTTGGGCGTGGACTTTACCCAGTGTTCTGCCTTAAATCCGCGTCCAGATCCGCGGTCTTGGATTCGACCGCGTTTTTCACCCTGTTCCGTTTGAAATTTGGAAAAACGTAAAACATGAAGAGTGTGTTTGGTATAACGGAAAATGTTTTCCGTGGAAAATGTTTTTCTTGAAAAATAAGTAGTAATCTTATTCATTTTCCGGTGTTTGGTATGCAAATTAAGGAAAATGACTTCTCAATAGTATTCATTAATAATTTAGATATAATAAACATGAAGCCATAAACTTTCAAAGCAACAACCTTTCGAACTCACAAATTTCATAAACTTTCGAAATCGCAGAATTTTGAACCCGTAAACTTTATAATTTCTAAACCCGTAAACTTCCAAACACATAAACCTCCGAACTCATAACTTTGGAACTTGTAAAAATTTTAACCTTAAATCGATAAATAAAAAAACTAAAACTGAAAAATGTATTTTAAAAAATATTTTTTTCGGCGGTGTGGTGGGGGAGGGCAGAAAAATTAAAAAAACAGAAATTTGAAATTACAAAAAAAAAAGTAAAAAAAAATTAGGGGAGGG
>ML347894.1:45063-68480 GCA_005239505.1 Nicotiana paniculata | reverse complement strand
ATATATATATATATATATATATATATATATATATATATATACATATAATATATAAGGGGAAATACTTAATTATTTGTTCATTGTGTGTAGTTTCTTAATAATTAGAAAAAAACAATGAAGAGAAAATATTATTCGAGAATTAAAGGAGTTCAAATATTAATTATATGAAAGTGTATTATCTATTTATCTATATTTATTTATACTATTATTAAATGCTAGTTAAAGTCTACAAATGAAAAATCGAAATAGTATATTTATTCATACTTGACTTCAAAGTTGTATCATTTGTTGTTGGAAACTAAAAGGTTTTTGAAAGTCTAAAAAAAGTAAAGATGTTATGTAATTAAATTAGTTTACTTTGTTGGAATTTTTTTTACATGTTGATTCCTTATTCGCATAACGTATTTTTAAACCCTAAATTATAGGACTTCATACATAGTTCAAATACAGAACAATTTAATAAACAAAATTTAGTAGATATTAAATATTAAATATTAAAAACGTAGCTTAATTACAATCTTGTCCAACGTGAAATCTATTTTTAAAGAATAAAAAGGTGAATTATCTTTTACTAAGGAACTTCGTGCTTTTAAGATAACTAGTCTTAGGGTACGCGCTTTATGCGTGTATATTAATGAGTATATAATATTTAAAAAATTATCCTAATATTTTTAATAACATTTGAATTATAAAATAAAAATATAATTGTTATTCAATATGTATTGTTGTAAAATAAAATAAAAATAATTTCTGAAAAATACAGAAACAATAAGAAACCTCACTAGCATGAGCTGCAGCGCGGGATTAGCGCGGCCGCGCTAGTGGAATATACCAGGGACAGTGAGAAACCTGACTAGCGCGGGATTAGCGCGGCCGCGCTAGTGGAATATACCAGGGACAGTGAGAAACCTGACTAGCGCGGGATTAGCGTGGGCGCGCTAGTCCAGGCGTCCTTAGTTGTTTTTTTCTCTAAAAATAATATAAGAACGAATCGGGTCCACTGAATACACAGTGTGTCCTTAAGGAAATTATTTCCCTCAAGTACCCGAGATGATGGAATATATCCTCCCAGGATAGAACGATTTAACTCACCGGAGTATTGGTACCAAAAACGTCGGTGATCAACGAACCACTCGAAGGCTGTAAAAACACACTAGAGTATTTTTGTGCAAAAGAAGAAGAAGATCATAAAATTTAGTAAGTAAAAATTTTGGGATTCAAGGTATATTTATAGCCAATTTTCGTATTGTTTCTGAAAAGGTATAGCAACCTTTCAGAACAGCCATAATTGTTGGAACATGTGTGAATCCTTTCAGATTAGCCATGGCTATTTTGAACAGGTATGAACATTGCGGGAAATCTAAAGACGGATTTAAAATAATCCGGGAAAGAAAACGGGTCAGACCAGACCGGTTCGCGGGTCATTTCGGATTCAAAAATAATTAAATTAATTAATTAAATAATTTAAAAAGAATTTTGTCCAAAAAGATTAATCAATCAATCGTTGACCAAATCCAAATCCGAAGCCGAGCGAGCGACGACGACGACGACGACGCGATGTTTGCCTTCTTCTCAACTCTTTAAGAGCTAGAAGAAGAGTTTCTCTATATATACACATAAATTTTCTTTTCTTCTTCCAATGAGGGACAAAGTGCACTAATTTAAAATTTCACTTCCCTCTATTTTTTTTCCCACTATTTTCCATTCACTCTCTTTAATCTACACCAAGCTTAAAATTAAGCTAAACTAAGCTTAAAATTAAGTTACACTAAGCTTAAAGACCAACAATCCCCCACATGAATGGGTAATGGCTATAAAATAAAGGAATGCACGGACGTGTGTGTATTTTACATGCAAGAATTAATTGCATCTGGATAAGTAGATTTTCCTTTGAACTTTTCGTAGTGAACTTATATCGGATATATTCGGTCAATCGGTAGATTTGATATCTTTGAACCGTCGAGCTTTGTTGTATACCTAGACAACATAAGTCACACAATCAATCCTTAACCATCTATGGTTCTCACGGTTGTGTTCGTTTCAGCCATGAACACCGCCTGGTTTCATGAGTGCTTAGAGAATGGGCCTTTACTTTCATTCCCCTTGAAGCGGCTTACACTTCACACTCACATAGGTGATTCCTAAACGTGTAATCCTAAAGACACACTATCTGGTCATATCCTGCCAGACTTAGCAAATCATTAAAAAGCTTTAAGCTTTATTGACTCATCAAAAAGCCTTAATGCTTTACCTTTATTTCTGAACATTGTCTTCATCACGAGAATGGGTTGAGTTATTTGACAATGTTGAACCGTCATTCATAACTTTGTTTGATCTCTTTGAACCTAGCTCTTGGGATCTCCAGTCTGCTAGGTAGAGTTACCGCCATGATGACTTGTCCTAGGCCTTAACCCCATTCCCTTTGATGATCTTTCAACTGCTTCTCTAGATAGGCCTTTTGTAAGTGGATCTGACACGTTATCTATTGACTTTACGTAGTCAATTGTGATAAAACCACTAGAGAGTAGTTGTCTAACGGTATTATGTCTCTGTCGTATATGACGAGATTTTTTGTTATACAAAACGCTCCCTGCCCTGCCTATTGCCGCTTGACTATCCCAATGTATACAAATAGGTGCCAAAGGTTTGGACCAAAATGAAATATCTTTCAAGAAATTTCAGAGCCATTCAGCTTCTTCAGCGGCCTTATCTAAAGCTATGAATTCAGATTCCATTGTAGAACGGGCGATGCACGTTTGTTTGGATGATTTCCAAGACAGTGCTCCACCCCCAATTGTGAAAACATATCCACTCGTGGATTTAACTTCAGATGATCCGGTGATCCAATTTGCATCACTATATCCCTCGATCACGGAGGGATATTTGTTATAATGCAAAGCATAGTTTTGGGTATGTTTCAGATACCCCAAAACTCGTTTCATTGCCATCCAATGTATATGATTGGGATTACTTGTAAATCGACTCAGTTTGCTAATAGCACATGCTATATCTGGTCGAGTACAATTCATGATATACATCAAACTTCCCAATACTCTAGCATAGTCCAGTTGTGAGTCGCTTTCACATTCATTCTTTTGAAGTGCATAACTCACGTCAATTGGAGTCTTGGAAATTTTGAAATCCAAATACTTGAACTTGTCAAGTACCTTTTCAATGTAGTGAGACTGTGATAATGCTAGACCTTGTGGAGTTTTGTGAATTCTGATTCCTAAGATCAAATCAGCAACTCCTAAGTCTTTCATGTCGAATTTGCTAGCCAACATGCGCTTTGTAGCATTTATATCTGACATGATTTTGCTCATTATCAACATGTCATCAACATACAAACAAACAATGACTTCATGACCGGGAGTATTTTTAATGTAAACACATTTATCGCACTCGTTGATTTTAAACCCACTTGCTAACATTGTTTGATCAAATTTGGCATGCCATTGTTTGAGTGCTTGTTTAAGTGCATAAAGCGACTTAACAAGTTTGCACACTTTCTTTTCTTTACCAGGAACCACAAAACCCTCAGGTTGTTCCATGTAAATTTCTTCCTCTAATTCTCCATTTAAGAAAGCTGTTTTAACATCCATTTGATGGATTTCAAGACCATACACGGCTGCCAATGCCACTAACATCCTAATAGATGTTATCATTATTACTGGAGAGTAAGTGTCAAAGTAATCAATGCCTTCTTTTATCTATAACCTTTGACAACAAGTCTTGCCTTATATTTGTCAATAGTGCTATCAGCTTTCATTTTCCTTTTAAAGATCCATTTCGAACCTAAAGGCTTATTTCCAGGAGAAAGATCAACCAATTCCCATGTATGGTTATCCAAAATTAATTGAATCTCACTATTGACTGCCTCTTTCTAAAATGTTGACTCAGAAGACGACATAGCTGCTTTAAAAGTTTGAGGATCATCTTCAAGCAAGAATGTCACAAAATATGGTCCAAAGGAAGTAGATGTTCTTTGACGTTTGCTACGCCTTGGATCTTCTACACTTGGAGTATTTTCCTTTAGTTCTTCCCGAGGTCGTTTAGGTCTTTCACTTAACGACTCGCATTCAGTGTTATACGGATAAATGCTTTCAAAGAATTCAGCATTATCTGATTCCATTACCGTATTAACATGAATCTCGGGATTATCGGATTTATGGACCAAAAATCGACATGCTTTACTATTTGTAGCATATCCAATGAAAACGCAATCTACTGTTTTTTGTCCGATTTTATCCCTTTTAGGTAAAGGAACTTGTACCTTTTCTAGACACCCCCACACTTTGAAATATTTCAAGTTGGATTTTCTACCTTTCCATTTTTCATATGGAATAAATTGTGTTTTGTTGTGGGGTACTCTGTTGAGTATTCGGTTAGCTGTAAGGATAGCTTCCCCCCACAAACTCTGCGGTAATCCAGAACTTATTAATAAATAATTCATCATTTCCTTTAATGTCCGATTTTTCCTTTCTGCAATTCCATTGGTTGAGGTGTGTAAGGTGCAGTAGTTTGATGGATAATTCCATATTCCGAACATATTTCTGCAAACGGAGATTCATATTCTCCACCCCTATCACTTCTAATCATTTTGATCTTTTTTGATTCTCTACTTCATTCTTGTATTGCTTAAATGCTTCAATTGCTTCATCCTTACTATTAAGCAAATAAACATAACAATATCTAGTGCAATCGTCAATAAAAGTAATAAAATACTTTTTCCCACCTCGAGATGGTGTCGACTTCATATCGCAAATGTCAGTATGAATTAAGTCTAAAGGATTTGAATTCCTTTCAACAGACTTATAAGGATGTTTTACAAACTTAGATTCAACACATATTTGACATTTCGATTTATTACACTCGAATTTAGGCAATACTTCTAAATTAATTAACTTCCGCAAGGTTTTATAATTGACATGTCCTAAACGACTATGCCATAAATCATTTGACTCCAACAAATAAGAAGAATCTGAAATTTTATTCATAGTATCAACAACCATTACATTGAGTTTGAAAAGGCCCTCCGTGAGGTAGCCTTTTCCAACGTACATTTCATTCTTGCTTACAACAACTTTATCAGAAACAAATACACATTTGAATCCATTATTCACTAGTAAAGAAGTAGAAACTAAATTCTTCCTAATAGTAGGAACATGAAGAACATTGTTGAGCGTTAACACCTTGCTGGAAGTCATCTTTAAGAAAATCTTTCCATAACCTTCAATCTTGGCTGTTGAATTATTTCACATGGAAATATCTTCTTCGGGACCAGTAGTAGAGTAAGTAGCAAATGCTTCTTTGACAGCACAAACATGTCGAGTGGCTCCGGAGTCAATCCACCACTCCTTCAGATTCCCAACTAAGTTGCATTCCGAAAGCATTGCAAGAAGATCATCAATGTCATCATTCTTCTCTACTATGTTGGCCTGTCCCTTATTCTTATCCTTTCTTGGGAAGAGACAATCAGGGGCTTTGTGACCAACTCTTCCATAATTGTAGCAGTTGCCCTTGAATTTCTTTTTGTTCTGCTCCTTAGTCTGTCCAGAAGATCTCTTCCTCTTCTTACTTTTTGGAGCAGTTTCTTCAACGATATTAGCTCCCATGATCGTTGAATTTCCACGAGACTTCTTCTCGGCTGTTTTGTTGTTTTCCTCAATCTTGAGACGAATCACAAGATCTTCCAACTTCATTTCTTTGCGTTTGTGCTTGAGATAGTTCTTAAAATCACTCCACGAAGGAGGCAACTTTTCAATCATTGCAGCCACTTGAAATGCTTCATTCACGACCATACCTTCAGCAATAAGGTCATGAAAAATAAGTTGAAGTTCCTGAACTTGGGTTCCCACAGTTTTGTTGTTTATCAATTTATAGTCTAAAAACTTGGCAACCACGAACTTCTTCAAGCATGCATCTTCTGTCTTGTACTTCTTTTCAAGTGTGTCCCATAATTCTTTCGAAGTATTTATCGCACTGTACACATTGTAAAAGTCATCCTCTAAAGTACTTAAAATATAGCCTTTGCAAAGAAAATCTGCCTGCTTTCATGCCTCAATAATCATGAACTTTTCATTGTCCGGCATGTCCGCAGCAGGTACTGGAGGCTCTTCACTGGTGAATTTCTGCATACCAAGTGTGGTAAGCCAGAAGAACACCCTTTGCTGCCATCCTTTGAAGTTGGCTCCAGAAAACTTCCCCAGTTTTTCTGCTGGTGGAATAGCCGTCCAGCTCGACGAGGCTATCGTCGTTACCGTAACAGTAGCAGAAGAATTTCCGTTGTCAATTGCCATTTCTCACTGTCAACAACAGAAGAGTTCAATCAATGGCAAAAACCAGAACAATAAACAATATTGTATTCAATAATAAACAGTATGTATAATAAATAAAATTGAAGTTTTTATATATACTGTTTCACAGAAAACGATGAAGTTTTTATGTTCTTCAAATCGTTTTCTGAATTTCAAAACTCTGATGAAGTTTTTATATCTTCAAATCAGAATAATTAAATTTAAAAGGAGTAGAAAACACACATGTTTTAATCTCCACAAACAGAATACATAAAATAAAAAATATAATTTCCTTAAGATTGTTATTCAATCTGTATTCTGTAAAATAAAATAAAAATAATTCCTGAAAAATACAGAAACAGTAAGAAACCTCACTAGCGCGAGCTGCAGCGTGGGATTAGCGCGGTCGCGCTAGTGAAATATACCAAGGACAGTGAGAAACATGACTAGCGCGAGTTTTTGCGCGGGATTAGCACGAGTGCGCTAGTCCAAGCGTCCTTAGTTATTTTTTGCTCTAAAAATAATATAAGAACAAATCGAGCCCACTGAATACACAGTGTATCCTTAAGGAAATTATTCCCCTCAAGTACCCGAGGTGATGGAATATATCCTCCCAGGATAGAACGATTTAACTCACCGGAGTGTTGGTACCAAAAACGCCGGTGATCAACGAACCACTCGAAGGCTGTAAAAACACACTGGAGTATTTTGTGCAGAAGAAGAAGAAGAAGATTAGAAAATTTAGTAAGTAAAAATTTTGGGATTCAAGGTATATTTATAGCCAATTTTTGTACTGTTTCTGAAAAGGTATAGTAACCTTTCAGAACAGCCATAGTTGTTGGAACATGTGTGAATCCTTTCAGAACAGTCATGACTGTTTTGAACATGTATTAACATTGCGGGAAATCTAAAGACGGATTTAAAATAATCCGGGAAAGAAAACGGGTCGGACGGGACCGGGTCACGGGTCATTTCGGATTCGAAAATAATTAAATTAATTAGTTAAATAATTTGAAAAGAATTTTGTCCAAAAAGATTAATCAATCAATAGCCGAATTCGAAGCCGAAGTTGAAGCCGAGCGAGCGACGACAACGACGGCGCGATGCTTGCCTTCTTCTCAACTCTTTAAGAGTTAGAAGAAGAGCTTCTCTATATATACACATAAATTTTCTTTCCTTCTTCCAATGAGGGACAAAGTGCACTAATTCAAAATTTCACTTTCGTCCATTTCTTTTCCCACCATTTTTCATTCACTCTCTTTAAGCTACATCAAGCTTAAAATTAAGCTAAACTAAGCTTAAAATTAAGCTAAACTAAGCTTAAAGACCAACAATAACTTCCTGAAAATGATAAACGTTGATCGAAAGAGCGCTTTCTACTTAGTACCTAGCCATTTTTAATTGCTATAATATATTTTAAAGTCCTAAATAGGACTTTCTATCTCAAGGATAGACTACTTTTTCATATTTTTAGAATAGACGCTTGTGCATCTATCCCATAGTATATATCTGGCGTGCAATTATTATTTGTCATTTGAAAGTATTTATTGAATATGTTGTTGAGTTAAAACGTATCATTATTGTAATNTATATATATATATATATATATATATATATATATATATATATATATATATATATATATATATATATATATATATATATATATATATATATACTTTTTTTTTGGGTACATTAACTTTATAGAAGGCTCATATGATTAAAGGATAATATATATTCTATTGTATTCCCAAAGATCAATCATCATTTTTCACGTAAAGTGTTTTTCTATTTCTTATTTTTACTAAGATAACTAAATTACATAAATTTATGGGTTTAATTTTTATGATCAATTATAAATCTAGAATTAAGAATAAGAAAAAATGGAGAATTGTTGATCGACTTTATGTATAATTTTTATTTTTTTCTCTCTAAATTTTGTATTTTATTTTTAACAAAATATAATTAATTGGTTATAATTCTGTGCCAAAGAGTAATTCAAATATATAACAATTAATAAGTACTTTTTACTTATTCTCTGTGGAATATTTTATTTTTTGGTATTATTTTATTTATAAATTATTATGTCACATAATTCAAAAAAGAAAAAAAATTGCATAAATATTTAAGAAAGAATTTGATGCATAAATTTTAGTTGATATAAAACTTCTAAATATTAGGAGAAAACTTAAATTCTAGAAGAAAGTCTCGTTAACTGATAAAAGACATCCAATGTCAAACAAATTAATAGTTTTGTTAACTTGTTTGAATTAGAAATTAATAAGGTTAACAATTAATTTTTAATCTTAGTTTAATAATAAACTCTGAATATAAAAATAGCAATTGAAAGTGCATCTCTCTGATCGTGCCTATTCAATTTCAAATCACAAGTATTGACTACCATATTTGTAAGTAGATATATGTTGACTTTGAATTCCTAAATACAAAAACTTTTGGAAAAAATATTAACCAAAATTTAGTTCAAATTAAAGTCTTAAGCATTTAGGAGATAATTAAATGGCTGTTTCTACATATTAGGGAATTCAATGATGATTCCTAAATATTAGAAAATTAGTTTAAGTGACTGTTTTGTCTCTTGTGAACTCTATTTAAAGGGCAAAAAATGCGAACGACATTTCGCTAAGAATTTTCGTACTTTTAATATAGTATAGATAAATTATTATGTTACATAATTCAAAAAAGAAAAAAAAATGCATAAATATTTAAGAAAGAATTTAAAGCATACAATTTAGTTGATATAGAACTTCTAAATATTAGGAGAAAACTTAAATTCTAGAAAAAAGTCTCGTTTACTGATAAAAGACATCCAATGTCAAACAAATTATAGTTTTGTTAACTTTTTTTTTGGTCAAATTAAAAACTTTTATTTAACTAAGTATGAATATTTATAGCCTTAGCTCTATTTGAACTCGAGAGCTATTTCCTCTATCTCTATCTAGCTAACAATGTCATTATAATCATAAGCTAGGATAACTATTTAGACTCTCTAAAATCTTCTTCCATTTAATATAACTTTGCCCTCTAATATGTAATTGGAGGTTGATTTCCTTAAGTCGTTGCAGGCTCATTTTCTCTTCATGCATTTCTTTCATTCCAGATATGGACATATGGTACACTGTTGCAGCAAATAGCCAAGACATGATCTGACTCTTTGTTCTATTTCTTCTGCATCTGTTTGCCATCCATTGTATTTCTTCATTCCATGTCTTAATTGCCATATCTTCATGCATCCACTTTTGTAATGAACTAAAATTGCCTTTAGCATAAGGATATTCAAAAAATAAGTGATATACTGCCCCTTCACATAGAACACATTCTTGTGGTACAATCACATTTCATTTTGAAAGTCTGTCCACTGTCACAAGTCTTTGCCTTATAGCTAGCCATAAAATGAACTGGTGTCGAGGGAGCTGACTTGCCTCCATAGTTAAATTTCTCCATTGCACTCTTTGATGTTGTGGTTGAAGAGCTTGGTAAGCTGTTTTAATGTTGAATTTGCTCATTTGCTGTACCTTCCCAACTCTACCTGAAAGCTGTTATTGAACGACTTTCTAGCATCAAAAATTTCCTGACTAGTCAGCTTGCTTGTGCAGGTGTCTTTTACAGTGTCTAGCTCTCTTATCTTGATATAGTATCCATGTATCGATTGCACTCATAGCAACTCTTTCCTTGTGAATATAGCCCATAGTAGTTAACTTGTTTCAGTTAGAAATTAATAAGGTTAACAATCAGTTTTTTGACTTAGTTTAATAATAAACTTTGAATATAAAAATAGAAATTGGAAGTGCATTTATTTGATCGTGCCTATTCAATTTCAAATCACAAATATTGACTACCATATTTGTAAGTAGAGATATGTTGACTTTGAATTTCTAAATACAAAAACTTTTACTTGTTTAAAATAAGGAAAAAATATTAACCAAAATTTAGTTAAAATTAAAGTCTTAAGTATTTAGGAGATAATTAAATGGCTATTCCAAAATATTAGTGAATTCACTGAGGATTCCTAAATATTAGGAAATTAATTTAAATGATTGTTTTGTCTTATGTGAACTATATTTTTAAAGGCAAAAAAGGCGAACGACATTTAGCTAAGAGTCTTTGTGCTTTTTAATATAATATAGATAAATATAATTGAGTTGCTTGAAAATGATTACTATTCGATAAAGTAATTTAATATCCAATATTTAAAATCATTTTTATCTTTATTTTTCTTTGATAAAATTGTCTTATGATTTACTTTGGTTAGTAATATAGTCCAAATTGACCTAATGTTTCTGAATAGATAATTAGGTCACATATTTAACCCTTAAAGTAATACCTAATTTGGGCAAGTTAGACTAGTTAATTACATATTTATGGATCTAGTACCAGTAAATACAATATTAGCGTGTGAGATGCGTGGTTGGCCCACATATGGAGCATAGATGCACATGTTACAATCGGCAATTGCTATATTCTAAGATTACGCTTTTACACGCTAGAAACTTTTGTGCAAATCCGCCCCAAAAATCTTGAATGTATAATAGTAAGAAGTTAACAATAAAATTTGATACAATCTTGACATATACGTGAATGGGATTAAGAGATATCTACAATGTCATGAAATATATAGTAAGATAAATTAAATGAAGAATCAAATATCTACGATGTGTCTGATTCAAACTAATAGTACTACCTTTTGAACATTATGTATTTATTAATGTACGTGTATCAAATCAACTAAAATAATTGTAATCTGAATAAATAAGACTGATTTTCTGTTAAACACTAAAAATAGTTACTCCTATTACACTTTTTGTATTTTTTTTTTTTAAAAAAAAAGAAAGGAAAAGGCAGAGATTCAAAACATGAAGCATGTGTAAGAGAGACATAGATAGTAGGGCAGTGTGCAGTTGTACCAGTTAGTATAAACCGGTCCCTTTTTCCACTTTCCTCCTTTTTTTAGTCAAGGTCAAATGTTAATAAACAAATGTAAAATACCACTAATGTACTTGTCCTATATTCCTGTCTTCAACCTCTTATTAATTACAGTAAGATTACTACTTAATAATCTAACCTAATTAACAATTCCAAATTTTCTTAATCTTTGTATAATAAGTTCTTTACCTAAACATTATAGTATTATTAAAAGGCAAGACCATTAATTTTGCGATACTGTATAATCTAGATTACTAAATTAATAATATTGACATTAATAGGGGTAATAAAAGAATACCCGGTGTCATTTTAGTAAAATTACCCCCTACCCCACCAAACAAAACCCTTCTAACGCTTCCACCATCTATATAAACTCTCCCATCCTATGCTTAATTCCTTCCCTTTTCTCCCTCTCTTCCTCTCTCTCTATTCCAATTTTAGTTCATTGCTCAAAAGCAACAGCTGCTCCAATTCTCCAGCTGTTTCTCCGTTTTTTTGCATGTAAGTCCTCTCTTTGTTCTTCTTTCTCTCATTTAATTTTCTTTTAAACTCGTTTTAATTCCTTTATGTTTACAGATTTATACATCTCTCTCATTCCCGTCATTGAATGAATCTCTGGCCTGATCACTTCCTTCGAATTTACTATATTCATGCAATTTTTTTTTAAATTTCTCTAAGTTGTTATAATTGTGATGTTATATCATCGGTGTATAAAAATTATGATCATCGTCTTATAAAATTTCTGATATCGCTGTCGTCGTCAATGGCGGTGGTATTCTCAGGTGCCAGCGATGAGGTCATTGATTTTGTTTTTCATTCTCTATTTTTCGGTTTTGTTTGTTTTTTCATTTTCTTTTTTTTTTTTGTTTGATATGAAGTAGGAGTTGTTTTTTCTAAGTGATTTACGGCGTATTTGAGTGACTGTAAGTGGTATTTATGAGGGCACGAACAAACGAAAAAGCGGTTGGTGTTGGTTTTCTTTTTTACCGGAGGACCAAATTGAGTTAGCACTACCTTACGCGCGTGAATTGTATTCGCTTGATTGAACCTCCCAAATGTTGGCGTTGATGTCACGCGCTAAGAGTAGTGTTAAGACTCGCTTCTTCGAGACTTTTTCGGTTACTTTACCGGCAGTTACGTGTGGTATGTGCACTGTACACGTGTATTTGACAGGGCCCACAAACTTGACTGGGTTAGGGTCCATATTTTGACCCAACAGGCCCACTTAAGTACAAATCTAGTTTTAGATCTTTCTATTTTTGCTAAATAGCCTAGATTTTGAAAACACGTATATTATGCAAAGAAATGACTGGACTGCACTTTCCGTTAAAGCCCCGGGCTTTATAGTCGGCGGCGGGTAGAGATTAACAATTCGGGCCCCATTTGCCGACCTTTTGAATATCCTTTTTTGCTGGATGTAGCTGTTAGGAGATTACTGATATTGGTAGGACTCATTGGATTTAATTAACAAGATAGATTTTGGACATTTTTTATGCGAGAGGGTGGATGTCAAAATTTTACCCTTTTGGGGTTTTCTTGCTCTGGTAACACAATTCTAGTATTTTCGATATAAAATATAAATTTATGTAAAAATCTCAATAAAATTAATTTATAATAAATATGAACTCATAATTTTAAAAGTGCGATGAATTTAAAGTAAGGAATTTACCCGTCAATTTCAAATCTTCGATCCACAATTCCACATATATCAGAGTCCCTCCACCCTTTCGTGTTCTCTTTTCTTTTTCTACGACGTTTTTTTTTAATTTGCCGGAAATTTCTCCCGTTAACAGTCCTTTGGGAGCATCCGGTTATACTTTTATTTGACTTTTTTGTTGGCTTGACTTTATTATTCATATTTTTTTTGTTCTTGAAATTTGAATTATTTGTCGTTCACTGATTATTAGAATTCGTTCAAAGTTAGATTTTTTTTTCTCCTCTCATTTTCATGGAATATAATATTTTATGTTTAGCTAGTCCCATTTTTTTATTTGGTTTGCTTTTATAGCAAGTCTTTCATCCTGGATACACAGTTTTCTGACTCCATTTGTTTCACAAGGGAAATTCAGTTCACAAATGACTTGACTGCTTCTACTATGGAGTCATTTTTCTTTACTTTCGTTTTTTCAAAAAAATTCTATATTTTCAATGAGGAGCATCAAAGTTTTATTAAAATACTTGTTTTAGTAGTGTTTTGCGTGTGAGGTTGTCAGTGCTGGTGCTAGGGGTGTACAAATCGAACCGAAAGATCGTACTAAATCGAAAAGTCAAACCAAACCGATTAAAAAATCCGATGTGGTTTGGTTTGATTTGGTTTGATATTGAGTAAAAAAACCCGAACCAACCCGACATATAAATATATAATTTTTATATGTACTTTTAAGATTTTATATAGAATTTTCTTTAAAAAAATATCTAGAAATATTTAGGATTCTCTTGCGGGATATAAATTTTAATAGAATATGAAGTGCTCCATATTTATTGACCTTAAATAATGAGTTGTATGATCACTTTCTTATCAAGTGTTACCGAAATGTGTCTGTCTCTTTGTTCTTTCATATTCATATCATATGTTAAGATCTATTAAATTATTATATCTTTTTCGAATGTGAAGTGGTTATTAATATTTAAGTATCATATTGATTTTTATGTTTAATTACTAAATTTGGTTAACCTGAATGTGTATATCAACGAAAAAGTTTGGCGGACGACTGCAAAAATAACATTATGTGTTACTAATAGAATTGTTTTATAAGAATATTTTAATTGATAATATGTTTGTCAATTTTTTTTATATTTTTAGTAAATATATATTTAATTATCAAATATTTATCAAAATAAGATTGAAATAATATGTAAGTAACAAAAAACCCGAAAATCCGACAAAACCGGACCAATCCAAACTGATATAATTGGTTTGGTTTGGTTTTGATAAAATCCGAACCAACCCGATCCATGTACATCCCTAGCCGGTGCTAAATAAGAAAACTTGGAGAAATAGGAATTGACCAGCTATGATTGGATTTACTCATTGTACTTCTGATACTCTTCTCTATATAAAGTATTGGGATCACAAATTTTATTAACCAAACACCGTGTTTCTTGGCAAGAAAGTCGTTAAATATTTGATAAATTAAGTGATACATCCCAACACCTAATTTCTTTATGTTTCCTTCAATTACTATGTTGATTACTCACTCATTTTTTACCTAAAATATTAAGAGCAGTTTGGACTTTGTCCAATGTATTAGTTGAATATATACTTATCATTATTCTAGATTATATTCTACTTCTAGGTAGTTTCTCTGGACTTCTTAAGAGTCGTCGTAGTCGTAGTCTTTGTCCCATGTGTGTCCCTTTGTAACATCCATAACAAAAAAAAATATACTCCTATAGTTTTAATTAGTCACTTTGTTACGCCTTGTCCAAAAGGGTATCCTAATGTGTCGAGTTTATAATCCTCAAATGCCCTACCTTTCCGGTGTTATTTTCCTCCCTATTGGTGACACGTAAATAATCTTTGTCGTTTTGAACCTTTTTATGTAGTTGAAAAATGGTCCTAAGACTCTTGCCTTCAGTTTCATTTTCTTGTTCACACACATATGCTTTCACAAGTCAAATCACCACCTTGTTTTTTACTCCTCCTTCTTTTACTAATAATTAAATAAAGTGTAGATGCCCTTCATTTTCTACACGTCTTAGTTTTTTTTACGTGGCAAGGATCTACTGGTTTTGTGTCCAGTTTAATGTGATTGTACATGCACGAGCATGTTTTAGTTGGTAAGTTTGTGGGTCGCATGAAGTATAAAGGTAAAGTGGTGGTGTCTCCTTCTACACCAAAAGTTGAAAAAGAGAAGCAAATATAGTGGCCGGAGTACATTCTGTTGGGTCCTAGAACTCAATAGATAAGATGAGATTGGAGAGGTCAGAAATAAACTGGGGTAAAGATGATTAAGTTTTAGGATTCCTCTGTATTACTACAAATAGAAAATTAAACTCCAGAGTACTTATTAGGGGGTTGACGCGATATGTCATAATTTCGATTGAATTGTTAATGTTATTTCTTGTAGAGTCTTAGATATTAATGCAGGGACGAAAATTGACAATTATTGATTATAGAATTAAACTTTAGTTTGAAATTTCGCCTGAATACTAGTACTTCCAAAGTTGGTCTCAGTCGTCAATTTATACTTGTATCTTTAACTATCTTTTTAGATTAAAAATTACGTACCTTGCCTCCTTTTAAATGTTGTAAGTACAAACTTATTTCTAATTTGATGTCATAATATTCACCAGCTTATCATTTGTCAAACCAACTTGTTTTATTTTTACTTCAAAAAATGTTTTTATTTTTTATTTTTATTTTATCTCTCTCTTTCTCTCCCCCTCACACACAGAAGCGGACCTACCTTTAGGGTAGAGGGTTACCGGCCCCCAATAATTTTGAAAAAATATATTTTTATATGTATATATTTTGATTGGCGCCCTAAGACTCAAATCTTAAGCAGCTGCATTGGTCTATTTGGGGGCACAATTTGACTTTTAGTGCACTACCTCGGTTTAGTTCACTCCTTCATTTACATAAATTTTAATTCAATAGTGGTGCCTCATCCTATTTCAAAACCTGAATACGCCTCTGCACACACTCAATTACACACACTCATCATGTGAGGAAATTTAATAGAGGTGTGTCAAGGAGCTATCTGTCTGTACATATTTTTTCCATATTCTCGTTTGTAGTTTTTAGACAGATGGAATTGAAAAGCAGGATTGGGTATTAAAATTTTAGTTTCCGAAACAGTTGGCAACCATAGAAATAAAAGTTGGTAGTTAGAGCAAAGCCAACGGTATTAATGCATGTTCTTATACTATTCGAGAACTCCATTAATTTTTTGTCGGTGTTTGCTGAATCAGTTTGATTAAGACCTCAGCTCTAAACAACTTTTCTAATGTTGCCATGTAACGTTGAGTCACCGAACCTGACTTTTAATATTTGATTAATGCCATCCCTTTTTAGTTCCTTTTGTCTTGTTCTTGTTTTTATTTTATGTCACTTCTTTTCAAATCAAATTTGTTGTTATAGTGACCTTTCTTTAATAAAAGACATTTGTTAACTCCTGAGGAACCTGTGCTAATCATTTACTTACACATGTATTCATGCTTTTTGCCTACCTAATATCTTATGTTTCAAATTATTTGTCACACTGATAAACTTTGACAAGGACTTTATTTCTATTTTATACAATCTCAACTTCTTAGTTATTTACTTCTATTATTTTATATTAACCATTACTTGCACCTAACATCTTCCATGTTAAATACGTTTCAAAAAATAAAATATTCTTAGGTTCTTGTGATCTTTGCCTTGTTCCTAATTATATGGGATTGCAACTCTAAGTTTATATTGATTATTTTGCGGGATTCATAATCCTAATATTCCTTCGTGGAGGAGTTCTCCATTTTGACCTAACGCTCTTCTTTATCTACTGTTCAACAATAAATGATTTGGGCTTTTATCGTTCTTTCGCGTTGTTTTTTCAGATAATTTTCGACCCACCATTTCCTTATTCTTCATCCTTTTTTACCCAGGGACTCGTACAGAATCAACCCTTAATTTATTCTTTGCAAATACTAGCTGATATTCTTTAAAAACAAACACAAATGCAATTCTATTGCTTGTCGGGTTATAAAAAAGGCATAGTTGTCGTTAGTAAGTTTCGTTTAAACTTCTTGAAGATGGTGTCGAGGAAAAAGCCAGAAAGATACTTCCCCACGCAAGGAAAAATGTGGATCAAAATAATGAAGTGTTGCGTTAATGAAGACGCAAAAAAATATTCACTTTATTATCATCTGATAAAAATCTGCACATCTTCGAAGACAAATTGATATGTAAATTTCGGTTCGTATTTATTAATCTGTACTTCCTATTTTTAATGAGAAAAATGCTTTTTGTTTTTCCATTTAAAAGGCTGACAATAAGTTTCCTTTTCTGGCTTGAAGCCAACAATTCAACTTTTGTGTCTATTACTTATAAAGCAATGAGACAATTCAACAATGAGAAAAATGATTATATGATTGTCAGCTTTTCAAAACTCACCTAAGCTTATAAAGCAATTTCCTATGTTGTTTATTTGGTTACTTTTATACAGCAAGATGAGAGAAAATTTGAAAAGGTGGCTATACCAGGCGATGGGCTTCCAGAATGAGCTGGCTAAAACTCCAAGAATTGAGCCCATTTCAATACCTACTAAGCCTAACAAGATGGAGCCCAATGCAGGAGAACCGAAAGATTCAAAGTCTGATTTGTCCCTTTGTGCTGATGTCAAATACATGTCCTGGTTGGTGAGTAGCCCACATTTTATGTTCACTTAAATATTTTGCTGATACGTGATTATGGAGGTATGGGAGAATAATTATAAAATTTAGTCTTGCTAGTGGTAGAATTGCATTATAGATGTTATAGAATTAGTTTTACGTGTCGCGTTGACTTACAAGCAGGGAAATTTAATTGCTTTAAGATGGTATGACACTGTTTTTGGTCATGATATTGATTCACGAAGATAAGAAAGCAAAATAAACAAACTACTCCATTGTTACTAATTTTTCTTCATTGTTATTGACCCTAACTTTAGATAGAGTCTCACATATAAGCTTTTGTTTCAGAAAGAGCACCCTTCAGCATTGAGCTCCTTCCAAGAGATGATAAGTGCAGCAAAGGGGAAACGTATCGTCGTGTTTTTAGATTATGATGGTACTCTATCTCCAATTGTGAATGATCCTGACAGTGCCTTCATGTCTGATCTGGTAATTAATTAACCGTGTTGCAGTCCTCCTTTGATCTCTTTCTCTGTGTCTATGAAGACTTTGTAATAGCATGTATTGCATGCAGATGCGTTCAGCTGTACGTGAAGTTGCAAGGCTTTATCCGACAGCTATAATAAGTGGAAGAAGTCGACAGAAGGTAATTAACTATATTACCTTCTTGATCTTGAGTTGGTTGATTTGATGAAAAAATAGTTAATATCTTATTTATTTTGTTGGATGTTGTATGCTTAGGTTTATGGATTTGTAAAGTTAGATGAGGTATTCTACGCGGGGAGCCATGGAATGGACATAATGGGACCTGCAATTCAGGCCAGTTCCTATGATGGAAAGTATCAAAGCAAGGCCCTTGATAAAAAGGTTTTTCCTCTTTCCTTAAACATATTTTGGCCCGGAATGGTTGATTCCTAATAGTTATACTTATATATACTTATCTATATCGGCAATAAATTGTAGGGGAACGAACTCACTGTCTTCCAGCCTGCTCAGGACTTTCTGCCTTCAATTGAAAAGGTTGGCTAACACTTGAAGCTATTAATCTGTAATTTAACGCGTCCTAAATAGTCTTGTTATAAAGCATCATGTTGTTGATTATGTAACTTTTGCAATAACTTGGGAGTACATAATTTTTATTCAACAAAAAGTTTTTGTATGTGGCAGATGTTGAACGAATTGGAGGAAACAACTTCGGAGATAAATGGAGCTCTGGTTGAGGACAACAGGTTCTGCATCTCTGTACATTACCGGCATGTCTTACAAGAGGTAGGAGTCTAATTAGATATACACTCTCCAGAAATTGTCAAATCATGTGCAGAATGTTGAATAAGTATTCCAAACCTTAACTTAATTTTCAGGATTTCGGGTTGCTGGAAAAGAAAGTACAAGCAGTAGTTGCGAAGTACCCTGGTTTTCATCTTACAAGGGGTAAGAAAGTCATAGAAATACGGCCATCAATAAAGTGGAATAAAGGGGATGCTCTGGTTTACTTGCTTGAAACTCTAGGATTTGCAAATTCAAGTGATGTTCTCCCAATTTACATAGGGGATGACAGAACTGACGAAGATGCTTTCAAGGTATACACAATGTTTTCTCCTTTAGATGTTGTGTTTGTACAACATAGTATATGTAATGATGCGAGTTGGTTCTTGAACTGCATTGTGTAGGTACTCAAGTGTAGAGGACAAGGGTATCCTATTATAGTGTCTAGTAATCCAAGGGACACATTGGCATCTTACTCGCTGCGAGATCCATCAGAAGTTTTATCTTTTCTGATTCGGCTGGCGAGATGGGGGGATCTTTCCTCAGTGTAGATTTTGCTTAAGAACAAGTGGAGCTGGCATAAGTTTATAATCAATGTACAGTTTCAGATAATATATATATATCGGCATAGATGGTAAAGAATGAAGGAATGGGAGCTAGGGAAGGGATCGTCGTTACGTTCCCTAATACGAGGCGTTTTTTATAGTCGCCTGGTTTTACTCCCATTAGGTTTACAGTAGTAGTAATATATATATAGACAGGCTTTAAGGATGAAACTGCAGTTGGGTGAAGTTTTTTGTATCATTGCGCAACTGCAGCTTATTAATGATAAAACATTGAACTTTTCAACTTTATATTTGGTTTTATGTCATAGTTTCGTTCCAACTGCAAGAGCTTGTTACTTACCGGCTAAACGTTTTTGTTACTTAGTCATGGTAACATGCACCAAAATCCCAGAGATACCCTTTCGTGTTGATAATTTTGAAAACAATATGCATATTGAGTTTCTCTTGTATGCACTACCGATGTAAAAGATAACTACGCAATCAGGTTGTTTTTGAGTTAATTGTAGGAATGTCTTTATGAGAATCATTATCTGATAACCGAATATAACTAAACCTATTACTATAGATTAAATTATGTTGATTGTGCAATTTTTTTCAAAAATAATTTAGACAATTATGTACACCTACTCAGAATTGGGCCACTTGTAATTAGGTTGAAAGAAGAAGAAGCGCTTCTCAATAGACTCAAATGCCCCAATGTAGTTTCTCCTTTGAAGGCCCAACATTGTAAAAATTGTACAGGGCGTCATATTTGGTCGCCTCTATTTAACCTATACCTATATTTTTTTTTAAAATTTTAATTTGTACCCACTGTTTAAACAACTTTAACCTCTTTCTCTTCCTCCTTCTCCTCCTTCGTTAATAGTTGTACCCACTGTTTTATTCTCTCGTTTCTTTCTTTCCTCTTTTATTTTCTCTTTCTTTATTTATTTCCATTTATTTTAGCTCTTTTGAAACTTAAGATCGTCGATTTTCCAAATATCATACAAGTAGCATAGTTATATATTTATACAACATAAATCTTCTATCATATTTATTTAACCTACAAGGTTCGGTCAAATTACTATTTTTCCCTAAAAAATAAAACTTCAGGCCTTTTCATGTCGAAAATATTTTTCATTCTTTAATCTTTGAAATGAACATCATCAATCGCTGCTAATCATTCTATTAAATTCATTGTTGTTTAGAACTTCGATTCTAAGAATGCTAAAGTTTAACAAATATAAACAAAAATTTCAGCTCCTAGAATGCTGAAGTTCAGCAAATACAGAACAAAGCTTCAGC
This sequence comes from Nicotiana paniculata, assembly GCA_005239505.1. Classification (NCBI taxonomy): domain Eukaryota; kingdom Viridiplantae; phylum Streptophyta; class Magnoliopsida; order Solanales; family Solanaceae; genus Nicotiana; species Nicotiana paniculata. The sequence goes on along the minus strand of ML347894.1, from coordinate 47,812 downwards.
TACTAGAATGCTGAAGTGCAGCAATTACCAACAAAAATTTCAACCAAAGCATGATGTTGTTTTATTGAACTGAAGTTTGCCATTTCCACTAGAATACTAAAGCGAGCAATTACAAACAAAAACTTCAGCCAAAACATGCTATTGTTTTATTGAACTGAAGTTTGCCATCTGCACTATGAACTGAAGTTTGTGTGATTGCCTTTGCAAGTCAGACCAAACTTCATGCAAAAATATCTTAAGTTTTGCTACACTTCAGGCAAAACATTCTAAAGTTCAAACTTCAGACATAAATTTTTATTACTTCAGGCCCGCATGTCTGAAGTTACGCGAAAAGTAGGTATACTTATAATTTTTTTGCAAAGCGAATATAAGTTAAAAAATAATTCAAAAACGAGTATAGATATAAATATCCCCAATATTTTATGTTTCTAGAGCGTAATAGTCCGTTCGCCAGACACATTAGCAGTAGAAAATAATTCTGTAACAATAGACAAATTTTGCTACGTCGGATCTGTGTATTAATCGAGTAACTTGGCTGGTATAGTTTGTAGCTAGGCTAACCATTAAGACTAAAGATGGATAAATGAATGGTGATTATTGAGTCATGCTATCGTGCCAGAAAAATAACAAAATATTCACACTTCAACTTTAAGATCCAATTTCTACAATTATTGTAAAAACAATTAATTCTGAGCTTGGGATAATGACCTTTTCATTATAAGCGAATAAACGCTAAGTCGATAGCATTTGGCGAATAGTATATACAAAACCAATTTTTTTTTTTGTGTGTGTAATTATTTTCCTTTGTTATTTTTATATATTATTAGATTAAAACGAGCTTAAATAAAAGAATATAATTATAATGCTTTTGCAGTAGGCACTAATTTGTCGTTATTGCTGCCTCTTCATCTTCTAATGTAAATTTTTCTCAACTCTGTCGCTTGTCATCTCGAGCAAATGCTAATGACTTGGTAAATTAAATGCATCGGATAAACATGTAGTGGAGTAGAGTGTAGACCAGTGACCGCACACCGCCACTAGCCCCAACCCAAAAGTAACCTTACCCACTAACCAAAGCTAAGAGCCTGTTTCCCCCATCTTCTAGAAAGCAAAAAGTATTTTTCTTGTAAAAAAAACACTTTTTAAAAAAAAAAATTGAGATGTTGCACCAAAATCCAAAATTAGAAAGTGATTTTGAATAGTAGCATAAGTAATATTTTTGCTTTTGAGGACGCTACATATTCTAGTTTTTTTCAAGAAGCTAAAAATTATTTTTCAGACAAAAATATTCTTATATTTTCCAACATATTAGTTTATTATACATTTTTCTATTTTTTATTCTCTATTCTCCTATTTCTCTTTGTAATATTCTCTCTAATATAAATAAATATCTTCTTTTATATAGTAATTTATAAAAGTAGATTTTTCATTTATATTGATTGATGTATTTTGCTATATTTAAATTATTTTGTAAGCAATAAATAATACTAGATACGCAATATTATCGCTTTGGAATAACTATATTTTATATTGATTAAATTTTTAGATTATATTTTTATTATAATAGATATTTAGAAATATAAACTCCTACTTTGTAAAAGTGCTTTTAAATAACTAGTTTTTGACAGTTTGTCCAAACAGTCTCTAAGTTAGCGTTTTGCCAGATTCCCAAATTTATTTTGAAAAATGTGATTTGGATGAAGTTTGATTTGAAGATAAAAATGTGTTTGGACATCAGTTTTCAAAACATATTTTACTTTTTATTTTTTTTAAAACACACATAACGTGACTTATACCCATAAGTTCTAAAAACTATCACAACTACCTAACAGTACTTTCATCACTAAATTCATTATCATTGTCACAAACCATAATGCTAAACATACATAAATTTGATATAAAATTATTATTTTTATAATGAATTACATAATATATTATCAGATGACTGGAAAGATGAAGAAGTATTGTTACAAAACAATAAACGACGAACTCTTTTATAAAATACAAAAGTCTAAGAAAATTTTTAAATTTTTAAAAAAATGTAATATTAATGTTTTGGGAACTCGGATTTTACTATATGAATAGAATTTTTACACAAATATGTATTTGCTAAAAATATATGAAATAAATTCTGTAAAATCTATGGGCAAACAAGTCCTAAATCCTTTCTTTCCCCTAATCACACGCAAACCATTCGTGACCAGTATCTTGGTCAAATTTCTATCTAATCAGTCGCTGCTATCCCTACTAACTACCTAATCATGAGATAAAATTTGATGTGATTTCAGTTTTCAGCTTTCAAATTAATGGTCAACAGAATGAAGAGAGATATTGGTCACTCCTAACGTGTATGTTCTAGCACTCCACTTTCTAAGAGTTCGGAATTCATTTGTCGTCTTTTTTGACATGTGTAACATAAATAGATGTAAAAATAAAGAGTGATCATTTTATATATAATGCGGTTTTAAATCGCGTTATATTTTAATTGTATTTTAATCGTTAAAGTATAGCGCGATTTAAAATAGCGTTATATATGTATAATGTATGTATAAATCGTGTTATACTTGGTTGATATGACACTTTTCGCACTATTACGGATATGAAAATAATAGTAGATACATATAGCGCCTTTAATAACCGCACTATATATGTATCAATTATAAAGCGCGCTATACCTCCCTTCTTCTTCTCCACATTCGAACACTCCCTCATTTTTATAAAAAAATTACAGCCCTCCTCCCTTCCCCCC
>ML347894.1:0-45038 GCA_005239505.1 Nicotiana paniculata | reverse complement strand
CACACACACAAATTTCATCCAAAAAAAAATTATAGTGGACCCACCCGTCACTCAAAAAGATAAGATAGTAGGCCCCACATCCTACCCTAGCCTTCTATTGTTGTGTTTTCCTTGTTTCGGGCTCAAAATTTCAATTTCATCGACTTTCCGAAAAACATAAATCGAGGTATTCCGATTTAGTTTATGTCGAAACTCGTATAATAATGCATATTAGTTATTTTGAATGTGTTTTCATGTTATTTTGTATTTTTTTTGCGATTAAACTGGTATGTTATTTTTATCCGACCTAAGATATTAGTGTTCTAAAAAAATATGTAAAAATTGAGAAATCATTATTTTTTGTTAACAAAAATGTTAATAAATTTCTTTTACTATTTTATATGTATTTTCGTGAATGCTTTGTGATTAAAATGTATTTGTTGTTTTTATCTAGTTTAGATTATTTATTTGATTAAACACTGGTGTCCTTTTAGCGTAGTAAAATGTAGAGCCTTTTAGCGTAGAATCCCTGTAGTTTAAGTATCTCTTATACTGATAGATCAAACACAAACTCTGTCCACTTTATAAAAATTAATTATTTAATTTACGAAACAAACATACAAAATTATGAAAATATTAAAATTGACACACATAAGAATTCAGGATAGCTTGGTGCTACTTGGCCTCAAATATCGAGCCTGGAACCCATACGTATATACTCTGTCCAATTAAATATGATAAAAATAATCATTTAATACAAATCAAACATACAAAATTACAAAAATAATAAAATTGACACATACAAGAATTCAAGATAGCTTGGTGCTACTGAGTCTCAAATATCGAGTCTGGAATCCATACGTATATACTCTGTTCGATTAAATATGATAAAAAAAATAATCATTTAATTTACAGATCAAACATACAAAATTACGAGAATAATAAAATTGACACATACAAGAAATCAGGATAGATTGGTGCTACTGTGCCTCAAATATCGAGCCTGAAAACCATAGATGTATACTCTGTCCAATTAAATATGATAAAAAATAATTATTTAATTTACAGATCAAACATACAATTAATATTGTTTAATTTACAGTAGACGACATGGACGTGCCGCCTATGCATCCCAGACCTGTCTCCGATAAGCTATTAGTGTTACAGGGCGATCATAGGTCCGCCTACGTATGAGAGAGAGAGCTACTGGCCCAGACTCTCCATGCTAGGAAAGTGGATGACTTGTGGCATTTAATGAAGGACAGAGTTCTCCATCCCCGTGTAGTCCAGCGCCTGCGGGATACGGGTTTCTACAGGATATTTGAGATTGGTCGGCTGCAGCTTGACTGGTCTGATCACGTCCCTGATGAGTGGTGGCAACCGGAGACGCACACTTTCCACCTGCCCATTGGCAATGCCACTATCACGCTGCAGGACGTGGAGGTTTTATATGGGCTGCTCGTTGATGGACTGCCTGTTGCATTGCCTCAAGGCATGAGAGAGATGACGTGTGACCAGTATTTGGACATGCTGCTGTAGTTCACTGGCTTTAAGCCACAGGATGAGACTGCATACTCAGGGGCCAGTCGCATGAGTTTGACATCTATTAGACAACATTTGGAGATATTGCACCCCGACATTACCGGTGAGACAGATGATCTACATATTCACCGGTATACCAGGTGGATGTTGCTCCTTGTGTTTGGCGGGGTCTTGTTCCCGAACACTTCGGGGACCTAGTCAGCTTGCGATTTCTTCATCATCTTCAGCTGCTAAATTATTTACCCCAGTACAGCTGGGGTGCTGCTGTTCTCGCCTACATGTACATGAATTTTTGCCGGGCGAGCATGGGCACCTAGCATGACGTATGTGGATTTTCGCCGCTTCTACAGGTGACAACATATTCGAATACCTCTGTTCATTCCTTCAAATTGTATCTAGTCACAATTTATCTTAAACTTTACGTCAACTTTGTACGTTAGGTTTGGGCCTGGGAGCGGTTCATGCAGTTGCATCCACCTTTACCATTACCTCCGGATGTACCACATCCGTTTCTCCCTCTAGATAGGAGGTGGGTTCTCCGGCGTGGATATGTACGAGATTACGATGCTCGGCATAATCTCCCCCTTTGCAGGGATGTGTTGGATATTATGGAGGGCGCACAGGTAAATGTGTACCTAAACTTACTTGGTATAGCTTCACATGTGTTGCACATACTCACGTTTTCTGTTGTTATTTAATAGTTTATCTGGACGCCATACAGCGACGACTTGATAGGTGTCCTGCCCGATCATTGCTCGGCCGGCCTACTGATTTGGAGCACTTTCGTCCCGCTGATGTGCCTCGATATTGTGGAGTATCATGCCACGGAGCGGGTACTTCGACAGTTTGGCCGTCCACAGTATATACCGAGGGGGCCTACATGGGAGGCTACACATTATCAGCTGGATGATCGTTCCAGGGTGGACGATGCATATGTAGCATGGCTAGAGGCGCAGGTCCATACTTGGGACCATCGAGCTGACCTGATTTCGCCCCCTCTTCACATATCCAAACGGAGACTATTCAGCTCTATATGCCCTGGTACCACAGCGTTACCCGACTTTTTGTCGATAATCCCATTCATCAAGCTGGCGGTCGGTACGTTCCATACGCCAGGCGGCACGAGGCCCTGGTATATTTTCTGTTATTATTAATTATATAACTGTAACTTAGTGCAATATATGTAGTTTACATTTTATACGTTGTGCATGCTATTTGACTACATATAGTCTACCAGATGGGACTGCAGATGCAACAGCATGCCGGCGAGGGAGCAACCGCTTTGCACGATTACAACCGGTAGCTTGCAGGGGTGGCTACTCGGACACTGCAGCGAGCTCGAGAGGACTAGCGCTTGGGACACGACCCTGCTTATGTGGCGCCAAAGCAGTACCAGGGAGGTAGGGCTATCGCACGAGGCAGGGATGCCCCTCGAGGTGGGGGTGACCCACGAGGCAGGGGTGCCACACGGAGTCGTGGTGGGCGACGAGGAGGTGGTCCCCAACAAGGGGGCGTAGAGGCCCCTATTGATGATGTTGATGCTTATCTGCCGGGTGACCTACATGAGCCGTACGAGTATCCCGACAACATGCCGTCATACAGCCTTGGGATGCAGCTCACTCTAGGGACTTCACAGGTGACCCCGTCAGGTCCATTATTGATCACGGGCACGGAACTTACCGGAGAGGATAGGGATTCATACTTCCCAGGCCCATCGACCGCTGCTGAGGATCGGCCGGCCTGAGATTTGGATAGTTGGCGCCGGCTGAGTTATGGCTCATCATCACAGGCGCATGTATGTTTTATTAGTATTAAATTTAAATTTGTTTTTACTTTTCTCATTTATTTTCCATAACTTTATTAATTGTCTTATTAAGGCTTCATCCCTGCCCGTCACATAAGCCCCTTCGTGCAATGCTGACATTGCTGCGACGGATGATTATATTCAGGAGCCCGACGAGACCATGGTAAGACAATCTTAATTGTTGTGACGTAATATATACTTTCCTATACTGAGCTGAGTTATTCTTCTGTAGGTTTCTACTGGACCGACGACCCCTTCTACCAATCCTGCCAGCACCACTGATGATCATGCTGCAACGCATCTTGCTATAAAGAGGCGATGTGATGAGGATGATCCTGATAGCGTAGCAGGGCTGGATAGGATGAGCCTCAGGCCAGAGGCTGCGTTGAAGCACACAGGATGTGGGACGCATTGATTTTTTTTTTAGTATTTTATGTAATTATTATTTTATGTAATAATAACAATAATTTTTATGTTTACATAATATGCGTATTATGTTTTATTTCCCCGTTCCTTCTTTATTTTAATACTACAACACAAACACAAACACAAACATACAACTTAACATAATTTAAATTCAGTACAACTAATGAAAATACATGGCACAAGATACATAAATATAAAGTAGTACACTCAATACATACATATCATTGTTTAGTCACTGCCGCCCATTATTTTCTGCTCCAACCACTTAAATTTATCTTCCAACTTATTTTTTTTCCAATTCTGTCTCTTTCATTTTCTCCTTCAACTCCGCAATTTCTCGTTTATATTCTCTTTCATATTCTCACTGTTTTAAGGTCAAATTATGAAGAAACTGCAAAGATTGTTTGTAGCATTCCTAATTACAGGGATCATCAATCCATGCCTCAAAATTGCAAAAAATTTCGTCGGGAACACTATAAACTTGTTCACACACATCCAGTAGCGGCGTCCAACTTCACCATCATCCCAACATTCCTTCATCATGAATTTTTTTCCGCATTCGCATCTTTACATAAAGGCGTTCAGACATTTGTTACATCGTAAAAAAAACCTTGCTTTTATGAAAAGTTTTGCTATCGGTTATTGTTAAGCATAGAAAATAACTAGAATGCACCCGTTATTTATAGGCAAGGCAACACACATAACGTAATATTTAACCACGCTATATATATTCACATAAAGTAGTATTTTACCGCGCTATGCTTTGCGTGTAAAAGATTCTGTCGGATACAAAATAACTTTTTCTTAGGTGGGCAGCTTTTCAGTTCGAAAATACAACACACATAACATAGTATTTAACCGCGCTATATATATTCATATAACGTAGTATTTAACCGCGCTATGCTTTGCCGCCATATTTATAAAAAAATCTACCTTTAACTCAACTATTTTTGAACTATATTTATCAAATATATTCACATATTTTTTTATTTTTTAATCCAATACTATTTTTGATTACATGAACGACAGAACGAGAGGGAGAAATGTATTACTTTACTCAACTGGAAAATGTTAACTATCAATAAGATTTAACAACAATGGAAACATAATTTTATTTGATGCATCTTCCAACATCAACAAAATAGCTACTTATTACAACATAAACTCATTGATTGTTGGGAACATTAGAAGAACACCCACCACGAGCTTGATTACCACCGCCACCCAAACCAGCCGAAGGACATTTTCGACGATCGTGTCCTGTTTGCGGACATATACCACATTTGCGCGCATAAACGGTATCGCTAACATCCATTTGTTTTCGTATACGTGTTCTCTTCTGCACTTGTATTCGAAGCAAATAGTCCTTTTTACACACCATTTTAAATGGTTCCGGCGGCCAATAATGCTCAGCACCCACTGGCTGCAACTGCCCACTATAGGTGTTTAAGTAAGCAGCAACACTATATTATTTTTCAACGTAGTTGGTTGGCCCTAAACCAACATATTGAAAGCACCTCATGGCATGTGAGCACGGTATGTGGTAGATAGACCATTTCCCACAAGAGCACAACCTTCTAGATTCATTTATGGTACGTACATTATTCCCCCGAGTTTGACGGATAGCGGTGCGGACTTTAAAGATATTTTTGTCGTGATCATACTGCAAAAATGAATGCCAATGTGCTCGCCACCTGTATTTCTCAAATCTCTTTATCGGCAGTGACATAAATTCAACACCCGTTTCCATCAATGACGTTGTAGCTACAGCCCTTTCAACAAACTGCTCTACCATCTGCTTGAACGACATCCGCACCATGGCAATGACAAGCAATCCTCTTGCCGACTTCAATAACCCGTTAAAAGATTCTGACACGTTTGTAGTCAGAATTCCCCATCTTCTTCCACCATCCACATGCAAAGTCCACTTGTGAAGCTCGTGTCGCATCAACCAATGATAGTCTCTCTCGTGTTCCTGCTTGATAGATTCCATGTGCCTCCAGAATTTATGCTCTTGGTGATCTGTTGCTGCCATCCACATCAAATCATGCAGATCTTTGTTGGGATGTGCCTTCTGGAAATTAGCCTTCAAGTGCCCCACACAGTAACGGTGGTAGGCATGAGGTTCTTGCCATGCGAGCAAGTTCTATACAGAACTTAAGATACCACCATGCCGATCAGATATTAGACAAATATCAGAATGACGACATGCTCTTTCAAATGGTTCAAAAACAGCGTCCACGTCTCTTGGCTTTCATTGGCACAAATAGCAAAATCTAGAGAAAATATGTGTCCATTAGCATCTACTGCAATGGCTATCAACATCTTGATATCATAATTTCCATAGACATGAGTGCCGTCTATGGATATTACCAGCCGACAATGCGGAAAACCATCAATTGCTGATTTAAATGCCCAGAACACGTAATTGAATATATATTCTGGTTTTCCCGGATCCCGCTCAAGCTTCCATTCAAAAACCGTCCCGGGGTTAAAGTGTTGTAGTGTGGCCATGTACCTGGGTAGAGCTGCAAATGACTTATCTCAGTTACCATAAACAATTTCAAATGCACGTTTGCACCCGAGAAATGCCTTTATTTTGGTAATGGTATGGCCATATTCCTGGTGGACTGATGTGATGCACTCTTTGATTTTATACCTTCTGGACGCTTCAAGGTGTGGAATAAGGACAAGAGAAATCAAGTCAATATCTAAGTTGTAGTGATTCCCATTGAATGTGTCCATTTCACATCTGTGGGTGGGAATGTTTTTACCCACTTTCCACAGACCTGTGTTCTTCTTGGTCGCACGCAACATCCAATGCAACCCGTAAACCATCTGCAACAAACAACCTTGTATAGCTCCGGAGTTGACTCTCATACCGTCATCTCACGACACTCTTTTACGTTGTGCATTTTCACCGCCCTGCTTAGGCGCGCTTTATCAGGAAAAAACATGCCCTTTTCCAGCACCGTTGGTTTAGAATCATCCCACATTACTGTCCGAATTTCATCAAAATCCCTTATGAGAGCATCCACATCCGGCATACTTGGAAAGTTATCAAGGTAGGGAATCTTCCTTGAATGAAACGACACTTGGGACTCGTACACTCTTGGTCTAACAGGGGGGTGAAGCATACTCCCTCATCAAATCAGGTCCTTCATTCTCTTCCTCCTCATTACCATCCTCATGAAGGAAGGGTGTGTCGTCTCCGGAATCATCGGCATTGTTGTCATAATCACTGTTATCTTCCTCACTCTGTGCATCTGTCAGATCCCGATTTAATATGTCATCTTCGGGCAATTAAGTGAGGACATGTGGTTCATCTTGCTCGTTTTCACTGCACAAACAACAAAATGATAAGCTACTGAAATTAATAATTGCTTTCCATATAGCCGTATCACTCCACTTACAAGTCGTAATGTGTTGACATTCCATGATGGGCATTTTCTTGTTGGTGATGACTTGTAAAATTCATATCTGGCCGGTACCCCCTGTGGAATATATGAGCGTTAATACAAATTCAATACAACAAAAATATACATCATAACACAAAAGAAAATTGAAGTTTACCACTCGTCTTGTGGATTATGTAAAGCAAGAGAGAAATTATTTCCTCGCTGCTCATTTGCCGGTGGTGATAAGTTTAAATCAAGGCAAAATCTTTCATCCGGAACCTGTCCAGCAAAAACTGCTCCAGAATAACCACCCGATGACTGGGGGTTTTCCCTACTATGCGCAACCTCATGTTTGGGAACGTCTTCAACCTTGACATACATTTCCAACATTTTTATTACAATAAATTTTTGGTATTCATCCAGAGTCCTCAAAAAATCCCTCAAAGTTTCATCATCGTCGATGTTAAACTCAAAGTAACAAGCAACCCCTTGTGGAGTGACGGAATACGGATATCTTCCGGTTACTTTAAGGTTCACCGAACGTTTCCTCACACTCATTTTATTACATAACAACGATACCAATCTATCGTACTCCATTATACGTGGCAATTTAACATGANGGGGGGGGGGGGGGGGGGTAAATTTGAGGTATAGCACTCTTTTAAAGAGCGCTATACCCATTTAAATTATTTTTATGTCAGTTAAACGCAGGGGACTTATTGGTGCGCCACAAAACAGGTATAGCGCGCTTTATAACTGCGGTATATATATAGCGCGATTATTAAAGGCGCTATACGTATCTGCCATATCAGCCAAGTATAGCGCGATTTATACATGCGTTATACATATATAACGCTGTTTTAAACCATGTTATACTTTAATGGCCAAAACACCGTTAAAGTATACACGGTTTAAAACCGTGTTATATATAAAATAGTCACTCTTTTTTAGACATATTTATGTCACACTTGTTCAAAAAGACCACATTTAAATTCCGGACTCCACTTTTTAATAACGAATCATCTGCTAGACTTGATCTCGAGATTCAAACTGTTGATCTTTGTTAAAGTTGGATATCTTATATATTGGTCATTGCTTGGAACTTTAATGAGGATTAATTGAGGATAACAACATATAAGTAGAATACTAATTACGGTTTGGCAAATTAAATATATTGTTTGTAATATATGGGTGCACTACTAAAAAAAGGAGAAAAAAATGTATTAAATGAGAATTGATCCATATTCCCCTAATAAATAACTTTACCTTCAACCAAGTGCACCATTCAATCTTCTTAGAGCTTGGATGCCAACAATTGATATTAAATAATTTTAATATATATATATATATATATATATATATATATATATATATATATATATATATATATATATATATATATATATATATATAGTAGAAAAGAATAGACATAAAGATGTAAATTTGAAAAAAGAATGGGATGAAGAAATAGTGTGTGTTAGAAGATAAGATCAATAATTCAGGAAGAGGACAAATAAAGAAGAATCCTTTATTAAGGTCATGTGAATAGGGCCCAATGAAGTACTCGGAATATTACTATTATAAATAGTAAGTCAAAAAATGGATAAAATTATTAAAGAAAAAGAAGTTAGTAAAGAGTCGATAACTAAAGACATAAAAGAGATAATACAAAAAATTAAGTAAAGCAGAAATAACCTCTCCGAGTGAAAGACCGGTTAAGAAGCCCCAAGCATGGATCATTTTCCAGGTAGACCAAGAACAATTATAGAAGCATTAGACCAAGCACCAGACTTTTGTATATATGATACCTTTTAAATGAGAAAAGGTATTTGTTTACCCGTAAAACAGTATAATTGAATTTATACGTGGTTTATAAACAAGTGAATTTATTTGATCCTAGAATAATAGATGAATTAGACGAAAATGTAATACTTAGCCTAAAGATGGAGATAAAATAGCAGAAATAGGGTGTAGTGTATGTTTGCCAGAAAATTCATGTCACCTACAATGATAATAGAGCTCACTATTTATAGCTGCACCTAGGGAACAAGGTCCTAGGATCAAGTCCTTCTTTAATGTCAATTATGAGAGCCATTGAAGAATGTATAACGGTAGGCAGTGAATGCCATATTCCTTATAACAGGCCGTGTACTTAAAGCTGTAGAATGTCACGACCCAAAATAATAAGGTCGTGATGGAGCCAGACATCAATGTCAGGCAAGCCAAATCATTAATTATTTGAAATAACTTTCCGGTTTTAACATTTATGAAAACATTTCTTTACAATTTATTACATATTAACCAAATAAAAATTTGTTAATTAAAAACAAGGGTTTGAATACTACACTTTAGCAAATATATCCCAACACATCCCAGAACCCGGTGTCATAAGTACATGAGCAATTTCTAAGGAAATACAAATTGGACAAGGAAATTTAAAATGAAAATAAATACAATACGAGGGAGACTCTGTCAGCTGCGTATCGCCTCCGGATGATGCACCTCGCCTAAGTCTCCGAATCCTCCACATTGCTATGAAAGTACCTGTGCAATAAAAATGCACAACAAGTATAACATGAGTACAAAAACAACGTGTACTTAGTAAGTCGTCCGCCTAACCTCAAAGAGGTAGTGACGAGGGGTCAGATTAGACACTTGCTAAAGGTCAATTTAGAATATTTAAGTGCGACACTAAGCATGATTATCATAGGCAATTTATTAAAAACAGGGATATTATTATCAACTCCGTTCATGTTTAACACTTTACATCTTCGTCATATTAATAATAATTAATCAACATGGGTGATTAAATCAAATAACGATAAATCGACGGGAAGTAACAACTTCTTCCAAAATCTTTTTAATAACTTTAAATCTCTGTCATTTCAATTGATAACTTAATATTTCAGGCCAGTAATCAGGCAAAATCATAGCAACTAAGCAGTAAATATCATGCGCAAACAATGCCGAGGGTCGAACGGCGCGAACCAACACTAATAATATGTGCACTGCCGAAGGGTCGAACTGCTCGAACCATAGATGCATCTATCTGCCCCGCTCGCGAATCGATCATGAAACGCGGTTAAAAATAATAAGGCTAGTCTGCTCGCGAATCATACCTGCGACTCAGGTGCTCATATGAATACACACAAATACAGGGTCATCCTGCTCGCGAATCATACATGCGACTCAGGCACCCAAAGTTACACATATCCACATAATAAATCCGTATTTTATCAAGAAAGCAGCTTTTCTCAGGAAAGTAGTAAAATTCTTCTTAAAGGAACATGAAATATAGCTTTTAAATCTTTGTTTTGAAACTCATTTGTCAAGTTTAATGATATTCCCTAATACAACCCTACCAGGTACACAAATTCCACAGAGGAATCAATTCTCTTTCTAGATGATTAACAAAATGAACTCTAGTCTTCTTTTAGATATTCAATTACGATTTCGATTATATTAGCAGTTTAAAATTATAGGTAGGATCACAAAGTACAACACACAAGGCATGCTAGCGGGTCCTAGACTACCCGAACAAGGCATAATAGTAGCTACGCACGGACTCCCATCACCTTGTGCGTACGTATTCCCCGAAGATAATATCATATACTTAATTAATTCACCTAGGGGTACGATTCCCCCTCACAAAGTTAGAAAGGAGACTTACCTCGCTCTGAGATTCCATAACCGGCCTCCAAGCCCTTCCGATGACTCCAAACGGACGCACAACGCCCCAAACTATCCAAACAACGACAACCCAATAAAAATATACTCTAATATTTGCAACAATTCCAAATTATATAATTTCCCAACCCCGCTTAGTGAAATGACCAAAATGCCCTCGGGCCCACGTGCCCGGAATCCGAAATTTCTCGAAGATATATTCTACCAATAGCCTTACTAACTCAAATATATAATTTACTCAAATATTCATGCTCAATCTGTGGCTAAAAATTCAATTTTTCATTTTCTAGGTTTCTTCAATATTTCTCAAATTCCTACCAATTTCCATGCCTAATCCATGCATATAATCTTGTATTTAACTTAGAGGCATGAAGGAGTTACTTACCTTGACATTGCATGAAGGAATCCTCTCCTAGAAGCCTCCCAAAATGGCCTAAGCCAAAGAATGAAGACAATGAACCAAGAATCCTTATTTTAAAACATTCTGCCCAGGCCGAGTTCCGCACCTGCGCTCCTATCTCCGCACCTGCGCTCCCGCAGGTGCGACCAATCTCCCACACCTGCGGCTTCCTCAACTCCAGCCGAAAATCGCACATGCGCCCCATCGTCCACACCTGCGGCTTCGCAGGTGCGGAAATTCCATCGCACTTGTGATCCCAGCCAAGCCTGCCCACTCTCTCACCTGCGGCTCCGCACTTGCGTCCAAATCCTCGCAGGTGCGGATCACACTAGATGACAGCAATTCCAGCCTTCTTCAAACTCTCAACTTGATCCGTTAACCACCCGGAATCCACCCGAGGCCCCCGGGACCCCGTCCAATCATACCAACCTGTTCCAAAACATAATGCGGACTTGCTCGAGGCCTCAAATCACATCAAACAACATCGAAACCACGAATCGCACTCAAATCCCAACTTTATGAACTTAGAATTTTCTAACTTCTACATCCGATGCCGAAACCTATCAAATCACGCCCGATTGACCCCAAATTTTTTGCACAAGTCATATTCAACATTAAAGACTTGTTCAAACTTCCGGAATCGCATTCCGACCTCGATATCAAAACTTCCACTTCCGGTCGGATTTCTCAAAAACCTTCAAATTTTTATCTTTAGCCAAATGACTTCAAAATGACCTACGAACATCCAAACTCACTTCCGATCACGCTCCCAACTCCAGAATCACCATACGAAGCTATTCCCAGACTCGGAATCCTAAACGGACATGAATAACACTGAAATGCACTTCAGGCCCAAATTTATGAAATTCTTCTAAACTACTAACTCCATAATATACGCCGAAATGCTCCTGGATTATCTAAAACCCGGTCCGGACATACACCCAAGTCTGAAATCATCATACGAACCTGCATGAACCTTCAAATCCTGATTCGGAGGTCTTTTACTCAAAATTCCAATCTTAGTTGATTCTTCCAACTTAAGGATTCTGAAATGAGAATTTTCTTTCGAAATCAACTCTAAACTTCCCGAAGTTCAACTCCGACCACACCTACAATTCATAACACCTGAAATGAAGCTGCTCACGGCCTCAAACCGCTGAACGATGCGCTAGAGCTCAAAAGAGCCGGTCGGATCGTTACATGAAATATTCCTCATTAAATGCTACAGGATGGCATGTATTTATTTCATCTTTATGAGTATCATTCTCTCTGGTAATAGACGGAATCGTTGCCTTTGGATTCGACTATCTTCTGTCTTCGTCTCTACATGTCACTTCCTCATGCAATCATTTAAAATAAACATATTTTTCCCTATACAGATAGTCCCCCTGCTTTCCGATGGCATAACTTTGTATCATCGAGAAGTTGGTAGAAACACCTTCTTTGGCGGGAAATTCACTGACCCCCTTTGAATAGTTTCTGACGATGGATTAGACGCACGTCTCTCCGCATTTAATAGCCCGTACACACGTCATCCCACGATTTAGCATCACTTTTGCCTGTCATCGAGGTAATTATGGCCACGATTTTAGCCGCCTATACCTTTACTTATACGCATCAACGCCCTTCATTTATACTTCATAATACTCTTACTCAAACTTTCTTTACTCAACCATACTTCATCTTTAACCTTTATTTAACTTTCTTCTTTGAGAGAAACCTTCCTTCTGATAAAAATAGCCTCTTCTTCCAGAAACCCTAGTTCTTCAAAGGACAAAGGTAAAGTTGATGATGCTACTCCCCCTACGGTGAGTACCATCATCCCAAAGAGTCCAGTTACTACCAAAGATTTTGAAGAGAAGTATCCTTTTGCTCACCCTTGTACGTGGGATATTAGCGTATACCCTTCTTCCATCCATCCTTCCAATATCCCTTCTATGAAGGAAGAATACCACTGTCAAGATTTGGACATTATTTCTCCCGAACATGAGGAGCGGATAACCTCACCCAAGAAGGGTTTTACGTATTTTTACACGTATCACTTCACTTCGGGAACATTTTCTTTGAGTGGATAACTTGACTCCGTAATCATAGAGTTCTGCCTCCATTACTAGGTTTGCGAGGCACAAGTAAGTCCTTTCGTGTAGAGGAAAATCGTTTGTCTTCGGCGCCTGTGCTAGGAGATGGGACAAGAGTTATCCCTAGCTCGAGTGATGATCCACTATTCCTTCAAGATCTTCCACGGGGGAATGATAAATTTCAGCAAGCGTGGACACCATGCTCTGCTATCCAACATTGATGATGACAACGACCCTGGGTGGATGGAATGGTTCGTTTCAATCGCCACTAGTGACATCATCCCGGCCATGGCTCAAGCCTTTACAGAAATATAGAACCGCACTCGTAAGTCTGTCATTTTTTTTTTCTTCCGTTAAATATCATTCCACATCGTTATTGACCATTTTTATTTTACTTATTTTAGCATCTCAATGGGTGCTTGGACCAATGGGTTCATAAAATTTCAAGAACTGTCCCTTAAATACGAGTGGAAGGCCAAAAAACATGGTAAGTAGAACTTATCTTATTTTTACCTTTTCATATAATTAAGTTGTTTGACCATTATCTTCTATTGCCTTCAGGTCTACCCTAGGGCTCAGTT
Source organism: Nicotiana paniculata (assembly GCA_005239505.1). Classification (NCBI taxonomy): domain Eukaryota; kingdom Viridiplantae; phylum Streptophyta; class Magnoliopsida; order Solanales; family Solanaceae; genus Nicotiana; species Nicotiana paniculata. The sequence goes on along the minus strand of ML347894.1, from coordinate 31,143 downwards.
TTCGTCCCCGAGGAGGACGTTTTGGTTAATCCTACTGATGCAACGAGGCTGCTGCATGAGGATTTTACACAGACAAGTATCTCCAGGCCTGCTTTTGGTGCAAATGCTACTTCTCGGAGTCCCCGGCCAGATAACAAACAACCAAAGAGAAGACGTTCCTCTGCGGCCGGGGGAAAGAATATGAGGGCGAAGAATGTAGCTCCCGAGTCATCTCCAGAAGTTGTGGAGACCAGACCCCCGCTCGGGCCGACCATAGACACCATGATGATTGACGATGATGGGGAATCCAACGAGGAGGGGGCTTCTCTACATAGAATACAATGACCTTCCTCAGCTCAATAGATTATTAGTTACACCAACCGAGGACGATGCCTCGACGCTCTGGGGAGTTTGAGATGGTGGAAAAAGACAATTCCCACTTTCGAATTTCAATCGCTGCGCTCGGTATCGTGAGATTGAGTACTGGGTCCCTGCTGTCTTCAGTTGACGAGCAACCAACAATCAGCATTACTCTTGTCGCAACCACTTCTCATCCTTTAACGCCATCAGCTTTATCTTCTTCTTCACCAACTCTTCCTTTTCCATCAGCAACTGCTACATCATCTCCACCAACGCAGCTATCAGGGAAAATGATGTTCCTCTCCCCCAGTCCCCAATTCATGGGAGCTTGGGGAAAAATTATTCTGCCCCCTCAAAAGATCCGCAAAGGAGGAGGAACGTTACTCTCTCGGTCTCTATCAGATGCAACCTGCTATCTCGACCGGTGGAACTTTCTAACTATCTGAAGCCTTTGGCTTCAGAAAAAGATGGGGAAAATATACAAGCTCTCTCGGGAGAGTGTTTGTTGAACAATGTTATGCACAACGCCGCAGTGGTGCATTCTTCATTTCCTTTGTTATCTCTTCTATCTTTGATATATTAGTATTTTGAGTTTTCACTTTTGGTTTTGCAGGCCAATTTTCTTGCTTCCAAGGGCCTCCAAAGGTTGATTCGAGATAAGTAGGAGTTTACCTCCGAGCGATTAACTTTTGGCCGAGCGGGACCAAACTACTGCTTGTCTATCAGAACTGGAAGCTAAAGCTGCGAAAGCTTTTGTGTTGGAGGCTCGGTTGCAGCAAAGCGAGCAAGAAGTAGAGACCCTTAGCCAAGAGATCGCCCCGTTGAGGGTTCAATTTGAAGAGACTAGGGCCAAATGGGCTGACGTCCATAGTGTCGTTCTTGCAGCATCCGATCGCAAGGCTGCCTACGCTAAAAGATTAAATAATTTGGAGGTGGCCTTGAAATTCAAAACTGAAGAGCTTACTGCCGCCGAGGTGAAGGATGCCCAATTGGAGGAGAAGTATAAGAAGACCGTTGAGCATAATAGACTTTTCGGCCCTACTGTCTGTGATCTCGATGTGAGCCTGCAGTTTGTTAGATTCGCGTGGGAAAAATCTTTCTGCCGAGGTTGACCAACTTAAAGAACAACTCATGCACCAAGCGGCTTCCCTCGTTGTTGAAAAAATATATACTATGTACAGCATGAGGAGAAAAACCTTGGAAGAGGCTAAAACGGGTGTCATTGACTTTGATGGCGAAATCGCTAAAGCACATAAGCTGGAGCTAACTGCTACAAGGGGTCTTTCAGCCAGACATGATGCTACCGATTCTTCTGGTTCCAGTTCCGAATTCTCTATAACTGAAGAGGAACTGGAAGGCGATGATGCTGATGTCAAAATGATGAAGGCCAAGACATCGAACCGGCGGCGGATCTACCCACTTATTCTAGGAGCACGGATGCTTCTCTTCCTCCAGGTTGTGGAGATGTAACAACTTAGTTGTTGATTTCTTTTTTAAACTTTTGTACTTGTTCCGTTGGTCACATTGGTTGTAAATAAAAATACTTTTTTGCTCATGTATATTATGAGTTTTCCTTTTTGCATACTTTCATTTAAACATTTATGCAAGTTTGGTCTTTGCGTCCTTTTTCGTTTAAGTGTTTTGTGCAAGCTTTACTGTTTGTGTCTGATCATGCAAGGCTTTGGGTGTATTTCCCCCGAAAGTGTTTGTATTTCGGGCACAAGCTCTTTCGAAATCAACCCTTTACCGTGAGGCTTTTCATAAGAGAGGGACCTCTTATGTTTACAATGTTCTTGAAGAGGACGTCTCCTGTTCATCACGGCACTAGCATTTGAAATACTTATTTAACTTTCAAATGACAAAATCAATTCATCGTTCAGATAAGAGACAAGATAGAAATAAAAGGACTTTAATTTATTCCTTCCATTTTCAAAAGTACATAAGCATTCGCTGTGCTAAAAAGAAATTGCCATTTCTTGTGGCTAACTTATACAACTTGTCTTTATGCGCTGGCTGCGCAGTCCCGGTCCTGGTCCCGATGATACAACTGTTCTTCTGGGTTTCGTATTTCTATCGAAGTGGCAATCGTTGTTGCCATATCCTCATATCATTCCCCCCAGTATTCAAATGCGAATTTGAACACTGGAAGTTTTACACCTTCGAGGATTCCACTAGTGAATTGCTAGATAATCTTCAGCTCGGTAACAAACTTCACTTCCCCTTAGGAATTTATACAATTGATCCAAATACTATCTAACAATACCCTAATGGCTTGCACTTGTGAACGGACGGGTAAAATCTTTGTCTGAGAGCAAACTTAACTTCCCGGTAGGAACTTTACTATCGAGCAAAAGATTATTTAACCACTCCGGAGTGGTCTTTGCTTATGTGCCTTGTAATTAAAAGGTCTTATTGCCGCTGTTGAAACTACCTTCGTAGTATGATTTCCGTCACTGCCTCATTAAAAACCTTGCCGGAAAAACCCAATTGGGACAAAAAACTAGAAGAAGGGAAAAAGGGTGCAGCACATACTTTCAGTACATGTAATGTTCATCAGCAATAGTATCTCTTGAGGTGTGCCACGTTACAATTGCTTGGAAAATTTTCTCCATCTTGATTCTCCAACTCATATGATCCTTTCCCGGTGATAGGTGAAACCCGGTAGGTGCCTTCCCATGTTGGACCTAACTTCCCTGCATTGAGTTCCCAGGTGTTCTGAGCCACTTTCCTTAAAAACAAGTCTCCCACTTTGAAATAACGGAGGTTGGCTCTTCGATTGTAATATATTTCTATCCTATGCTTTTGAACTTCCATCCTTATATGTGCCAAGTCCCTGCGTTCATCAAGAAACTCCAAATTGACCAACATTGCTTCATTGTTTTCTTCTTCATTCGCCCGGAAGTATCTCAAGGTAGTCTCCCCTACTTCTATCGGGATTGGGGATTCTACTCCGCACACAAGGGAGAAAGGATTCTCTCCTGTGCTCGATTAGTTCATTGTTCAGTACGCCCATAATACACCTGACAGTTCCTCATGCCATTTTCCTTTAGTTGCTTCCAATCTCTTTTTGAGATTTTGTATAATCACTCTGTTTGTTGTTTCCGCTTGACCATTTGGGCTCTCATGATATGGAGAAGATGTGATACTTTTGATTTTCAAGTCTTCAAGGAACTTTGTGACCTTTGCGCCTATAAATTGTGGCCCGTTGTCACAGGCTATCTCTTTTGGTATCCCAAATCTTCAAATTATGTTCTCCCACAAGAAATCCACTACTTTAGGTTCACCGATATTCTAATAAGGACCTACTTCAACCCACTTAGAAAAATAGTAACTTAAAATCAAAAGAAACCTTACCTTACCAAAATTCAGCGGCAGTGGTCCGACGATATCCATCCCCACTTCATAAATGGTTATGGAGACAAAATTGAATGTAGTGGTTCTGCTGGTTGATGTACCTACGGTGTGTAGCATTGACACTTACATTTTTGAAAAAAAGATTTGGCATCTTGTTCTATTCGGGGCCAATAATATCCTGCCCATACCAATTTTAGTACTAAAAAAACCTGCGCCCGAATGATTTCTACAGATCCTTTCATGGACTTCTCGCATAAAATAATTAGCTACGGAGGCTCCCAAACAGTGGACCAGCGGGCCTTGGAAAGATTTCCAGTACAATTGACCTCCTTTGAAACTGTAATGCATTGCTTTAGTACGCAACGCCCGAGATGCCTTGGGATCTTCAGGCAATGTTTCGTGCTCGAGGTAATCAATGATCTCATTCCTCTAGTCCCAGACCAAATTAGTCATGTTTACCTTGTAGTAGCTATCTGTGTTCAGAATCGAGTGCATAAGCTGTATGACCGTACCAGAATCCACTTCCTTCATTTTCGTACACGAGCCAAGGTTAGCCAATCGTCTGCTTCTGCTTTTTCTTTCCTCGGGATACGCGTAATTGACTACTCCTAGAACTGAGAAAGAAGAGCCTGAACCTTTACTATGTATTGCTGCATATGTTCTTCTTTGGCTTCGAAGATCTCAGAGACCTGATTCACCACCAGCTGGGACTCACTATTGATTTTTATGACCTCGGAATCTAGTCCCCGGGACAATTTGAGCCCTGCAATCAATGCTTCATATTCTGCTTCATTGTTAGTCAGAGGAAGCGGCCCGCCTTAGGATTTCTCCCGAAGGTGTGGTTAATACTATGCCGAGCCCGGACCCTTTTATGTCGAAATATCCGTCTATAAATAGGGTCCAAACTCCTGGTGTCGATTATGACACCATTACTTCTTCTTTGGCTTCCAAAGGTAGCAATCCCGGATTTGAATCGGCCACAAAGTAGGCCAAAACTTGTGACTTAGTCATAGTCCTAGGCTTATATTCTAGATCAAATTCACTCATTTCGATGGCCCACTTGGCCAACCCACCCGAAAGCTCAGGTTTATGAAGGATATTTCACAGGGGAAAGGTGGTCACCACAACTATCGGGTGACATTGGAAATAAGGCATTAGCTTCCGAGTGGCGACTACGAGGGCTAAGGCCAACTTCTCCGGATGTGTCGTTCTAAAAAGCAAAATAATCGGTCGTGTCGTTACATTCTCCACCTCTTAAACGTTTCCTTAAACGGGTTTATAATCATACCAAGAGTGCTGAATATGTGTGGGTATCTACTCCGTATGCCCTCCTCGGACTCCCAAGTTGCCTCCTTGACTGGTTGGCCCCTCCACTAAACCTTTACCGCTAAAATCTTCTTGGACCACAGCTGGCGAACCTTCCTATCAACAATGGTGACTGGCTCCTCCTCATAACCAGGCTCTCATCTAACTGATTCGTGCTGAAGTCTAACACATGTGACATGTCATTCATAATACCTCTGGAGCATAGACACGGGAAAAACCGGATGAACTCTCGATAGACTGGGACACAAAGCAAGCTCAAAGGCAACCTTGTAAAAAAACACTTGCCTCAACACCTCAAATGGACCTATAAACCTTGGACTCAACTTTCCCTTCTTCGCAAATCTCATGATCCCCTTCATCGGTGATACTTTCAAGAGAACCTTCTCGCCTACCATAAATGAAAAATCACGCGCTTCGAATCCGCGCAACTCTTTTGTCTGGACTGTGTTGTGCGAAGTCGCTCCTGAATCAACTTTACCTTTTCCAAGGCATCCCTCACCAAAACAGTACCATATAATCAAGCCTCGCCAGGCTCAAACCACCCGATGGGAGAATGACATCGCCGACCATGTAAAGCCTCAAATTGGTCCATCTTGATATTGGATTGATAACTGATGTTGTAAACAAACTCGGCCAAGGGAAAGAATAAATTCCATTGTCCCCCAAAGTCAACCACACATGCTCTTAGCATGTCCTCTAAGATCTGAATCGTCCGCTCCTACTGCCCATCGGTCTGTGGATGAAATGCTGTGCTGAGCTCTACACTGGTCTCTAACTCACTCTGTACTGCTCTCTAGAAATGCAAAGTAAACTAAGGGTCTCTATCTGATATGATGGAAACATGCACAACATGTGACCAAACTATCTCTTGAATATAAATCTGGGCCAACCTCTCCGAAGTATACGTAGTCACAACTAGGATGAAGTGTGCCAACTTGGTCAATCTATCAACAATGACCCAAACTGCATCAAACTTCCGCAAGGTCTATGGCAACCCAACTAGGAAATCTATATTAATGCGCTCCCACTTTCACTCAGGTATAGTTATCTGCTGGAGTAGGCCACCTGGCTTGTGGTGCGCATACTTAACCTAATGGAAATTTAGGCACCTAGCTACATACTCTACTATGTCTTTCTTCATCCGCCACCACCAATAATGTTGTCTCAGATCGCAATACATCTTCGTAGCACCTGGATGAATGGAATATCGAGAACTGTGCGCCTCCTGTAGAATCCTCTCCCTCAAGCCATCGACATTAGGAACACATAGACGACCATGGAGTCGTAGAACACCATCCTCACCGATAGTAACCTCCTTGGCACCACCCTGTAGTACCGTCTCCCTGATAACCAACAGGTGCGGATCATCAAACTATCAAGCATTGATCTGCTCCAGTAGTGAAGACTGGGCAACGACGCATGCAAGAACTCGGTTGAGCTCTGAAATATCCAACCTCACAAGTCTGTTAGCCAAGGACTGAATGTCCGAAACTAGTGGCCTCTCCTCTGCTGAAATGAATGCTAAGCTACCCATACTCTCTGCCTTCCTGCTCAAGGCATCTGCGACTACATTCGCCTTGCCCAGATGATAAAGAATAGTGATATCATAATCATTCAGTAACTCCAGCCATCTGTGCTGCCTCAAATTGAGGTCCCTTTGCTTGAACAAATGCTGCAAGCTGCGATGATCAGTATAAACCTCACAGGATAACCCATAAAGATAATGCCTCCAGATCTTAAAAGCATGAACAATCGCGGCCAACTCCAAATCATGCACATGATAATTCTTCTCATGGGGCTTCAAATAACGTGAAGCATATGAAATAAATTGCCTCTCCTGCATCAATACACAACCCAAACCAATGCGTCACAATACATAATATACATCCCTAAATCGGAAGGAAACACTAGGACCGGTGCTGTAGTCAAAGCTGTCTTGAAGCTCTCCTCACAATCATCAGACCAACGGAACGGAGCACCCTTCTCGGCCAGTCTAGTCAAAGGTGCTGCAATAGATGAGAAGCCCTCCACAAACCAGCGATAATAACCTGCTAGCCCCAATAAGCTCTTGATCTCAGTCGACGAAGTGGGACGAGGACAACTCTGAACTGCCTTAATCTTCTTGCGATCCACCTTAATGCCCTCGCCTGATACAATATGGCCAAAGAATGCTACAGAATCTAGCCAAAACTTACACTTGGAGAACTTAGCATATAGCTTCTATTCCCGTAAAGTCTGGAGCACCACTCTTAAGTGCTGCTCATGCTCCTCCATGCTACACGAGTAGATCAAAATGTCATAAATGATAACAATGAAAAATTAATCAATATAAGACCTGAACACCCTATTCATTAGATCCATAAACGCTGCTGAGGCATTAGTCAAGCCGAAGGACATCACTAGAAACTCATAATGGCCATATCTAGTACGAAAATCAGTCTTCGGAACACCCGAGTCCCGGATATTCAAATGATGGTACCCCGATCTCAAGTCGATCTTAAAGACCCTAGAACCCTGTAACTGGTCAAACAAATCATCAATACACGGCAACGAGTACTTGTTCTTAGTGGTGAATTTGTTCAACTGGCGGTAATCAATGCACATCTGCATAGTCCCATCTTTCTTCTTCATAAATAACACTGGTGCACCCCAAAGTGATACACTTTGTCTAATGAACCCCATATAGGCTGGGTACCTGGAGCCAAGTCAATACAGAAATCGATATCACGATCTGGTGTCATGCCTGGAATAATACCGAAGCATCCCTATTGCAGACAGAAATAATACCTGTGATCATGGCATCTGAGGCCACTGCATCTGCTCTGGCCGAAAAAGCATAGAACCTAGCTGGAGCACCTACTAGATGGCCTCCACCTTCCTGAACAGTAGCTGGCTGACCTCCCCTGCCTGGCCTTCACCTCTAGGACTTCCCCTACTTGCCTGCCCTCCGCCTTTGGGCGGTCGGACAACTGGTGCTGTAATCATGGGATGTTGGTCCTGTTGCATTGCCTTGCCTCGAAGCCTGGGGCAGAATCTCCGCACATGACTGAGATCTCCACACTCGAAACAACCTCTCGATGCTGTGATCTGCTGCCCTAAAATCTGACCCTGATGGCCTGAATACACGCTGGAAGAACCCTGAATGGCTGGTCAGCTGTATGAACTCTCTAGCATAGCACTGAAATGGGCATTAGAAGAACCCTGATGGCCTGAGTACCCACTGGAAGAACCTTGAATAGTTGGTGGGCGGTATGAAATCTCTGGCATGACACTGAAATAGGGTCCCGCTGGAGCACCCTGTGGAGGCGGCAGTGCTAGATACGTGGGCCTACTGGGCTGACCCCTCCTAAAGTATGACCCTCTTGTCTTGCTGCATCTGCTCTCTACCCCTCTGATGATAAACCTCAATCCTCTGAGCAATATCCACTACTAACTGGTAGGAAGTCCTCATCTCCACCTCCCAGGCCATAGTAGCCTAAATACTTGAGTGCAACCCCACAACAAACCTCTGCACTCGCTCCGCCTCCGTAGGAAGTATCATAAGTTCATGGCGAGACAACTCAGAGAATCTCGCCGCATAATCGCTCACCGACATCTGACCCTGCTGGAGCTGCTCAAACTGAAACCGCAACTCTTCCCTCTGAGAGAGTGGAATATACCTGTTCAAGAATAGGCGTGTCAACTGGTCCCTAGTCATAGGAGGAGAACCTGCTGGTCTGCCAAGAAGATAAGATTTCTACCACCTAGGGCCCCTGCTCACCAGCTGAAAGGTAGTAAAATCCACCATGTGAGACTCCAATATACTCATGTTGTGTAGTATGTCCCTGCACCTATCGATAAAGTCCTGGGTATCGTCATGTCGCTCACCCCCGAAGACAGGAGGGTGAAGGTTGGTCCATCTATCTAGTAACTTTTGCGGCTCGTCGGTCATAGATGGTCTAGACTCAGGTACAAATGTTGCAACTGGCTGGGCTACGCCCACGGGTACTGTGCCCGGTGTCTGATATATAGCAGCTGCATGCCTAGCAGCCTGAGTAGTAGGGGTCTATGCTCCCCCTCCTGCCTGAGATGTGGCTAGGTATGTTGGAAATAAACCAGCCTGGGTCATAGAATCCATGAACCGTAGCATACGGCCCATGACCTATTGGAAGCCCGATGCTGTCACAAAATCGATCGGAGATAGCTCTACCGCGGGCACTTCGCCCTGCTTTTCAAAAATGGGATCCTCCATTGGATTTGCTGGTGGTGCAACTGGTAACTATGGGAAATCCTCGTACCCTAACTCAATTCGATTCCCTCCCCCGACCTCTACTTCGGCCTCTAGTAACAAGGGGAGCATCCCCTCCCGGGTCTGGAATGTCTGCGGTGCGAGTTCTCACAATCGTGAGAGAATCAGAGGAAGAAACTTAGAACACCATCAACTGCACGATAGGAGATGAATAAAGAGTAGTTTCCTAACACCCTATAGCCTCTCAAAGGTAAGTACAGACGTTTTCACACTGATCCGCAAGACTCTATTAGGCCTGCCCATAACTTGTGAGACCTATGTGAACCTAGTGCTCTGATACCATGTTGTCACAACCCAATTTCATGTTAGGCCGCGATGGCACCCAACGCCGTTTCCAGGAAATCCAACAGTGAGAAAACTATGTGATTTCTCCTTTTTAAAGGATCTTTCCAAGTAATCAAACTTTCTTTAAAATTAAAAGATTTAAGAAGTAATAGATTTGAAAATAAATAACACGAAAGCTAATAAGTGCAATCATGATCATGAAATAAAACCAAAACCAAGAGTCTACTAGTGTGTGTGCCAAGACCTGGTGTCACAAAATTATGGGCTACTAGTAGAATATACAAAAGATTTACTACTTTACTTTCTGAAATAAAGTAGACAGAACAATAACAATAGAAAGACTTCGGCTGCTGCAGAACGGCTCGGAAGAGCAGCTCACCGTGTAGTCTCGTACTAGAGTTAAGCGTGCGCGCCTGACTAATATCCAGATGCACCTGCCTCAGATCTTGCACATAAAGTGCAGAAGTGTAGCGTGAGTACATAAACAACATATACCCAGTAAGTATCTAGTCTAACCTCAAAGAAGTAGTGATGAGGGGTCGACATTGACACTTACTATAGGCTAATGATAATACATCAAAATTATAAATAATCATGGATTACAGGAATAATACTGAAAAATTCAATAATAGGAAATGATAAATACTTCTTTCACAAATATTAAATCGCAAATATCTTTCATCATTTAACGCTTTATATAATTATATCAATTATGAAAAGTTCCAAGGGTTTATCATGCACAAATAATGCCGAGGTCGTACAGCCCGATCCAGCATAATAACATTTAAACTGTGCACTACCGAGGGTCGAACGACATGAACCATAGATTCATCTATCTACTACCGAGGCGTTCGACCCGCTCCACAAATAGAAAATACTTTAAAGAAACACAAATTTCTCAATAACAGTCAAGTGTTCCATTCACAACCTCAAGTAAGTGAAACTTAACCTATTAGAATTCTTTTATCGATTTTTCAATGTGACATAAGCAATCAAATTAACAAGTAGGTGTGCAACCATTTCAAGTATAGCATGATATGAGTCCTAGACTACCCGGGTTATAGCATAATTTGTAGCTATGTACGGACTCTCGTCACCTAATTAGTACAATAAGTATAATCTTGTTAAGGTTTTTAAATACTTTAATTAACTTATGAGAATATTGTTCTATTTAGAAGCCCAAAGAAGTTTACATGGAAGAAATTCCAATCCAAACCAATATTCCATTTTTCTAAAAGTTTCTGTTCATTCGCCAACTGAGCATGGACCAAAATCACAAATAGAGTAGCTCATTTAACACCCTTCTGCAGCCCAAGAACCTAAAAACAATTAGGGTTCCCACTCTCCTTTATTTAACGCTACTGAAACCTTTCCTTGTCCCCTTCTCCATTTTCAGAAAACTTCCAAGTGCTTACATCTTTCAAGCAGAGAAATGACGCACCATTTTTGTGCAAAGAGGTCTCTTTACTCTCATTTCACGTATCTAAATATCCCAAAGGATATTCCTTTTTCCTCTTTCTTATTTGTGCTTGACAACTTCGAAATCTAATTGAAGCAGACTACAACCTCGCCAATTAGGGTAAGGACTGGAATGAGTCACGCCATTTTGACCAAATAACGTGAAGTCTGCAAAGTCTATAAAAGAAAGTTCAACGGTCAAATTTAAAACGTTCACTTTGATTGAAAATCAAAAATCAAAATCCCGCCGAAAATCATACCTCAAAAACCCTAACTTTCTTCTATAAATACTCTCTTTTATTTTCAGTCGTGACAGAGGTTGGAAGGAACAAGAAACACCACTTTACATTGTCAAAATACTAAGTCTACTAAAAAATCTGCCTCTGATCGAACACAACCACTCATACTTAATCCTTTCAAAGAGTGTTGATTTGCTTCTCTGATCCTGTGCATTTGGATGTCATGACTATAGGAATATATTATTTCCATGTAACCAAATGATAAATGACGATAAAAATGCTTATGTGAGCATCTTAAACTATATAGTAGTGTTGGTTCTTGAGTAATGTGATATCATGATCTAGCTAACTTTAATAGTTTGTTTGGATCTCTATTAACATTGAATATTAGTATACCTCACTGTTCTCTTGAATAGATAATATATCTAGATCTACTGCCTCATAGACGCCATGTCCAATTATTTCATTCATAGAGTTAACAAGTCCATGTCTGTCTAAAGAGGTTGACGTTTTCATGTTTTTATGATTTCGTTGTATTCAGATTTGTTATATTAGAATTTTATGACCAAACCTTGTCGATTTGTTACTATTCTTCAAATCATAGTGTCTAAATATTAATTTAGAAGTCATGTTTATTTAACATACATGCTTTTTCTTTAAGTATCTCAAATTACATTCTTGACATAACTTTAAGTATGAATACTGTTGTAGAAAGCATATTGTGTAAATATGTTCAACAAAGTTTAGACATTTAGTTGCAAAGTAGAAATCATATCTTTAGCTTATCTATCATTTCAGTTTTGATTTAAGTGGTTATCATAGTCTAAATTACCTGCTACTACCACATCTTCATGTTACATTAGGAACATTGATTTAGGAGTTATTTCCATAAACAAGTCGCTAAGTTAAAAAGAAATGAATACCTTGCACTTCTATTCCTCCGTGATAATGATACTACTACTAAAGGTTTTACATGTGCTTTAAAGAAAATTGATTTATGAGATTCATACATGAGTTATGTGAATAAATGCTGGAATATTTTCTTCTCTTTGATAGTAGGAATTGTTGATATATTTTTTTATTCCATTTCTTATATGACCATTAGAGAACGTGCCCCTTCTTGTTTCTGTTTAAGTAAAACAAAGACACATTTATTGCAATTAGTGTGCTGGTAGGAGAATGCATTTTGGGAACAATTATTAGCATGCTTAATTCTTGAAAATGTTAGTTTGCATAATATGAACTTGAATAATGGTGGTGATTTTATTTTACTTATTCTATATTTTAAAATAAAGATTTATATTTCCACATTCTAATCTTCCCGTCTTTCTTTTGTTTTGCATGACACACGGGAGCGTTCTTGAGTCTTGCTTCAAGACTCGATGCCGCAGTTTGACCAAGAACACACGCCTATAGCTTCATTAGCGTCCACACCTCTCTCTCTCCCTCTCAAGATGCATCCAAAAAAAAATTGAAAGAGAGGGAGGGAGTAGTGACATCCTGTTATACTTTGCTACAATTTCATACCATTGCTTTCTTGTGAATTTTATATCTGATATTTACTTAGCTGTAGTTTGTGCTTGGGAAAGTCTACAGTTATTTTATAAGTTCTCACTTAGGCAAAAATTCAGCCTTCTTTGGACGGGTAGAACTCAACACTCACCGATAACGATTCTCTTTTGGATTTGGGTACGCCAAGTCGTGGCTATTTCTTTAATAAAGTCAAAGACAAATTATTTACAAAAGAAAAAATATAGCAGTTTATCTTTAGTACCTTTGTTTTAAAAAATGATGCTTTTCATATAAGGTTTTGTGGCTTTCACATATAATTTCAAATGTTATTTATCGAGTCCATAAATTATTGATTCTTAATTAATCACCTAGTTTAAGCATGTTTAGTTTACTCACTTAACACTTTTTTTCTTTTTTTTTTTCTAAGCAGTTGTATTTAATATTAACATTTACACTTGGCCTTAATAGCTTAAGTTCGGTCGGTTAACCATTTAAAATGAATCTTAAAGGGTGCCTTAAAAACTTTCCCTTTAGATTAATTGAACCCTTACCTAGAATTTTTAGGTTAAGTAGACCATTAACAGAGTTATACTTTAGGTGTCCTAATTCACCATAAAATAATTATGTGGTGACTCTTTAACTTTAATCAAATTTGGAATTGCCAGTATGTTATACTCTAGTTTGACCCGTGTTAAAATGGGGTATAACAGTTTGGAGACTCTGCTGGGATACTTAGGTTCTACCATAACGGGCTTAGTTGATCAAAATTAAGGCTTGTAGTTGTGTGTTATCTATGTGGCATTATAAATTATTCGTGTTATATGCTTCTTAATATAATTATATATCTTACCACTTTTATATAATTGTCATTCCATTTCACTTCCTCCACTTTTAGAAAATTCACACTAAGCACACACCTTGCGGTTACGTGGTTTTGCGGCCGTGCACTTTTCAAAAATACCTTTTAGGGGAAAGTTCGTGGGTAAGTCGATCAGTGGTGCAATCGACAGTCACAACATTCCACTCTCAAGTTGTCCACTTGGGAGAAGACTAGTCTAGAAAACCACTCTTAGCCAACCTAGGATATAGCTGAACCAAAACCCTTCTTAGGGGATTTGCATCATGTAACCTTAGGAGGCTTAATACCCTAGGCATATTAAGTCCACTAGTTGGCCTTATCCAAATGTCCAAGCGGGTTTATAACCCCTAGTGGCACCTATTCATCCTTTATGTACATTATTTGAAAAATAAACACACTGATTATGTGGACCATTTACTCTTAAAGGGGAAAAAGGTAGGATTAACCTTTTCTATGATGCAGGAAATCATAAATCAAGTTGTTTATCCAAAGATTGATATGGTGTTGGACGTCCCTCTCAAACTAAAGACATGGTGGATAAACTTAGGAGAGAATGCACAATCTGAAGTACGAAAGAAGCTGGGTCATCTACCGTTACTTATGGAAGTCACAGTATGTAAGGTAATTATTGAGGCAACAATCACCTTTTGGGATGAAGAAAAGGTTGTATTTAGATTTGGAGAAAATGAGATGACTCCATTGTTAAAAGAAATTGGAGGCTTCATAGAGAATGTGAGTTTGCTATGGAAAGTCAAACATTCTTGTCAAAGTGCTGGCATAATAATTCCAAAGAATCCCTCGATAAAAGAGTTCCTTGAAAAGTTTTGTTTTGAGAAAGAAATTGGGCTAGAGCATTTGAAAGAATCCAAGATACCCCTTGACTATTTTTTTGACATCTTTGGCCATTCAGATTCTTTTCTACGACATCGAGAGGTGTTTTCCTCACACACTTCTTGGAGTGAAAAGAGGGTATTCACTTTTTCGGTCTGTCTCCTCAGGCTCCTAGTATTTCCTCGAGGAGAAAAATAGGAGATTCACACTCGACTTATTATGGTTACTGATGCATTATTTAATGGCATTGATGGAAATCCATACACCATAGCGCCGATGGTTGTTGTAGATATATACCAAGCTTTGGGCCTTTGCAAGAAGGAATTTAAGCATTTTGAGGGATGTAATTTGTTGCTGCAGCTGTGGTTTATGGGGCATCTCCAAAAGATCAATGGAAGTCAAGATCTTTACAAGAAAAATAGTGCTAATCATATCACTTCATACACGATCCCAGTGGTTGCATTCAAGCGTCCAAATAGTGTTAAAGGATGGAGAAAGTTACTTAGTAAGCTAAATGACACCACGATTCAATGGATGGTTTCTTGGTATACTTCGCGGACTTCAACCTTATGCTCCATTACGAGTGATGAGACAAGCCGGAAGAATGCAAGTCATCCTGCAAGTTGATAACATGGATCATTACCAAATACTATGATAATGATAAGATTCATTTTGAGAAATAAATTATCAAGATGTGGAGAAACAAAAGAGCTATGGTCAAGGATACAATTGCACCGGATAGGTACCAGACTAGATGTGACACTTTTTACTTATAATGGTTACATGCCAACCTTGAAGGTTCTGTCACAAGAGGGATTAATATGGGAGGCCGAATTAAAGATAAGGAAGTTCAAGCTAAAATTAAGTATCGTTGGCTGAAAAGAAGGGTGTCCGAGTCTGAAGCAAAGCACAAGGAGCAACATGAGAAGGACAACAAGGATATTGAAATGTTGAGACAACAAATAGAAATGCGGAAACAACAAGCTGTGGAAATGGAGAAGGACACAAAGATTTGGATGGAGTCCTCCAGGAGAAATTCATAGAATTCTATTGCCAAGGACTCGACGAAGTAGGAAAGTTAGCCATGGTTTACCTTGTGAAGAATCACCAGAAAATCGATGAGGCAGTAAGAGAAGAGAAGAGGCTAAGGGGAAATGAAGAACCATCCTCAGTCAATTAGATTGAACTATGTTGTAATCTTTATTTCAATTAAGGCTATGCCATTGTAATCGTTTTAGACTAAGGCTATGTTGGTATTTCTCTTTTCATTTATGTACAAAGACTCAAATCATCAATGAAAGTTTGTTTTGGGGTATCTAATTAAGGAGAAATGGAATGATATATAATGGTGTATTTATCTCTCAAATTTTCTCTAGGCCTACCTCTGGCACAAAGAGGTTCCATACATACTAGGACACGCTTATCAATGCCTGGCTTATTATTCATTACGTGATTTGTTTGTTATGGGATATACTTGCTTTTAAATTTAATCACCACTTACTAACATTGTCTTTTATTTCCTTTTTAAAGGTTTTCTGTTTTATTATTCCCCAAGGTTAATTTGTGTTGACTGCGAATTCGCTGAACACCCATACTTCATGAGATCCAAGGCACAAGCAACTACCAACATGACTGGTTCAATCACATCTAATCAGACAGGCTTGGTACTTGTCACCGTTCAACGAGACGAACCCGAGGCTTCAAAAGAAAGGGAGTTTACCCTTCATGATGAGGACATCACCCAGTTGTCGCAACAAGTGGCTAACCTGCAAGTTGAAATTGAGCGGCTTCGGAACCTCACCAACCTTTCCATCAGCCTCAACACACCACATCCCGAAGAAAGGACAGCATTTGTCCCACTACCTTTCCCATCTTTTGACTCACCTATCCCTCAACACCTTCCACCAAATCCTCCACTAATTCACATGCTAACCCACAACAAGACAACCCATCGACTTTTACCACATCATATGTTTCCCAACCACCACCAGCCCAAAGCACCCCGGTCACCCAAAACCACCATGTAACCCAACACACACCGTTGCTTTTCCTAACATGCAACATGTGCCGCCGGTATATGTAGCAGAAGTACAACCTTTTACTACCCATATGCCTCACCAACTTCACTCTGAAGTGTATCAGTATCCAGAAATAGAAAAAGTAGTAAGTTCCAAAGACGACGATTATGTGGCGAAGGAGATCCGTGAGTTGAAGGAAGCATTCAAAAGTTTGAAAAATGTTAGGAGTATGGAAGGTTTGGAGTATGAAGATCTATGTGTTCATCCCGATGTCGACTTACATGCGGGATATAAAGTACCAAAATTTGACATGTTTGATGGAAAAGGAAACCCACGAGCTCATTTGAGGTCGTATTGTGATTGTCACGACCCAAAATCCCTACGGTCGTGATGGCGCCAGACACCATTGTCAGGAAAGCCAATAATTAATTAGTAGAAATAAATTCCTATTTATCATTTATGAAAAATCATTTCCTTTCACTTTATTACATGTTAGCTAAATAAAATCTGTCAAGTAAAACAATAGTTTAAATATTACGCTTTAGCAAATATATCCCACACATCCCAGAACCCGGTGTCACAAGTACATGAGCAATTTCTAAGAATTTATACAATCATCACAAAACCTATCCGAAATACAAATTGGACAAGGAAATTTGAAAATAAAAATAAATACAGTACGAGGGAGACGAATCCTCGCCTAAACCTCCGGATGATGCAGCTCGCCTAAGTCTCCGAATCCTCCACATTGCTATGAAAGTACCTGTGCAATAAAATGCACAGCAAGTGCAGCATGAGTACAAAAAACAACGTGTACTCAGTAAGTCGCCCGCCTAACCTCAGAGAGGTAGTGACGAGAGGTCGAATTAGACACTCAGTAAGGGCCAGAAATTAATTAACAGTATAAGATGAACATGATAGGCATTTAAAGGTAGTAAAACAACATATATATATAAGGCACTTAAATCCAAGTAAATACCGGAAATAAACAACCAGTCACCGCTTTCTCATTATTTTCCAAATTATCTTAAATAAACAACTGCTCACGACTTCAAACCGCTGAACGACGCGCTAGAGCTCAAAACGACTGGTCGGGTCGTTATAGTGATAAGTTAGTTGGAGTGGGAAAGGATGAAGCTATCGGGATGAAGCTTTTTATAAGGAGTCTTAAAGGGGAAGCCCTTGATTGGTACACAAGTCAAGACCCACAGAAATGGCGCAGCTGGAGTGTCATGGCGCAAGAATTCATGGATAGATTCAGATTTAACACCAAGACCAACCTAGATTATTTGATGACGTTGGAGAAGAAAACAACAGAATCCCTTAGAGAGTATGACATGAGATGGAGGGAAGAAGAAGCAAGAGTCCAACTCCCGATGAGATAGGATGAGATGGAAACTACTTTTATTTGATCTCAAACAGATGCGACATACTATGAGAGATTGAGAAGCATGCTGAGGCAGAAATTCTCGGAAGTTGTTAGGATGGGAGACATTATAGAAGAAGGTATCAAATCAAGAAAGATTACAAACTTGGCAGAATTACAAGCAACGAGTAAGGCAATTGAGTCAAGAACTATTTGAAGATAAATTAAAAAGAAGGAGAAAGAAGTATCCACTATTATGACCATCCAAGATCGCATGCCTAACCAAATGTTAAGTTACCAAAACCATTATTCCAACCTTCATACTATAGCCCATACACCCAAACTCCTCAACCTTATTACCATTCTTCACCCATTCCTTATCATGTTTATAATGCCCAACCAACCTATCATCCACCTCGAACACCTACATACAAGAATCCATCATATTACCAACCCACATATCCATCTTTACCACGCTACCAATCAAAAAACCGCCCAAACGCACCTAGACCTCGCCCGAGCTTTGAAAGAAAACCAGCCAAAACATATACACCCCTAGCTGAACCTTTAGCCCAGTTGTATGAAATGTTGAGAGCTGCAGGATTACTCCAACTAGTCCCGGCAAGAGTTCCCTCCCCCTCCCCCCCGATGGTATGATGGGATCAAGCATCATGCATATCACTCTGGTGTGACCGAACATGACATAAAAAATTTCCTTACTCTCAAAGATAAGATTGAAGAGTTGATCAAAGCAGGAACCATCCATCTTAAGGGAGCTCCCCCGAATGTGAAAAACAACCCCCTCCCAAATCATGGTGATACCGGTATTAGCATGATATCTATTGATGAAGATTGGAATTCAGAAGGAACTATTATACTATTTGAAGACGAGAAAAAGGTTGTGTCATCTGACTTTATTGCTCCTGTCATCACAGTGCAAGTACAAGCACCAATTGAGGTGGAAGTACTCTATCCGAAAGCCAGGATTATGGCTCTAGTTTCTCAGACACCCTCATTTGACACCAAAGCAGTTCCTTGGGACTATTAGTCTGATGTAAGGAACAAAGGAAAGGCAAAATTAGTTGTAGAAGTTGTTGCTGCACGTATGACGAGATCCGCACGGTGTTATATTCTTGAAGAAACATCACGGGTACTTAAAGTAAGGACAACAACCAGAAGAAGTCCGTGACAGAACCTGAAGCAAAAGAGTTTTGGAGAAAAATGTAATGTAGCGGATACTCTGTTGTAGACCAACTGAAGAAACACGCCGGTTCAAATTTCCCTCATGTCGTGCTGATGAGTACCGACAGCCACATGAATTCTTTAGTAAAAGTACTCAATGAAGCTTATATGCCAGCCGAGACAACTAGTGAACATTTGGAAATTATGGTAGCCCAAATTCTAGAAGCCTACAAGATTTCTTTTCACGAGGATGAATTGTCGCCTTAAGG
Source organism: Nicotiana paniculata (assembly GCA_005239505.1). Taxonomy (NCBI): domain Eukaryota; kingdom Viridiplantae; phylum Streptophyta; class Magnoliopsida; order Solanales; family Solanaceae; genus Nicotiana; species Nicotiana paniculata. The sequence goes on along the minus strand of ML347894.1, from coordinate 11,817 downwards.
TCTAAGTCACAACAAAGATTTGCACCTAACTATCAAGTATAGGGACAAGTTTATTTATAGGGTTCTGATTGATAATGGTTTGGCACTCAATATATGTCTTTTCACTACCCTCAAAGCTTTAGGAATTGACATTAGAAAAGTTCGTGCAAGTCATATGAATGTTAGAGATTTTGATGGAGCACAAATGAGCGCTATTGGTGAAATTGACTTAACATTACAAATTAGGCTTGTGGAGTTTATCATTGAATTTCAAGTGTTAGACATATCTGCTACTTATAATTTGTTGTTGAGAATGTCGTGGATTCACATGGTCGGTGCAGTCCCTTCCACTTTGCACAAGAATGTGAAGTTTGTGTGGAATCACCAGGAAGTTGTGATTCATGGAGAAGCAAGTAATCCCATTTACCCCTGGAATTCAATCCCTGTCATTGAAAGTGTGGAGAGGATGGATGGATCCACTTTTCACATTGAAGAAATTGTGACTGCTACTCGAGGTAAAGAGGTGAAGTTGCCAAGTGTGTTCGTGATGGTTGCATCAGAAATGTTGAAGAATGGTTTCGAGCCTGGGCGAGGACTTGGAGCAAGGTTGCATGAAATAGTGGAGCCAATTCAGTTACCAGGGCAGAACAACACTTTTGGCCTAGGGTACGAACCCACTCCAAAAGAAGTCTCAGCGGATCGTCTCAAGAAGAAAGGTGACGTTGTCCTGCCACAGCCTATTCCGCCGCTAAGCCAGTCATTTCCCAAGACAGTTACTATTAATGAGATAGATGAAGATGCTGAAGATGACCTCATTGAAGTAGTAAGGAACCTATTCTTTGCTGATTGCAATGTGATTCTGAAAGATTGCACTGAGAAGCACTATTTGGGATGCCGCACCTGGAGATATTTTGAACAATTGGACTTGTACTCCATCCCCGGTTCGCCGGGAGTCTTGGTGGATGGATTATATTAGTGCTTTTTAACAACAAGATTCAAATTTGAGGCCTAAATCGTGCCTATGATTTATATGTTGTTTGCCTCGATCTTTTGGAAGCTTAAATGCAAAATCTGAACCAGCTTTTTCATTTTACATTTAAATTTTTTGTCTTTATTAATTTAATTTATTTTATTTTTTAAGCAAAAAAATTAATAGAAATGCCGACACCGTGAATGTGACATGCAATAAAACAAGTGAACAATATAAAAAGCAAGATCTAGAAGAATATGAAGAAGATATGACACCCGCAAAATTAACTAGAGAACTTGAGCAATTTGAGAACAAGTTGAAACCAAATTTGGACGAAACTGAGCTGATAAATTTGGGGGATTCAGAAACAATAAAACAAACAAGACTTAGTGTCCATTTGACACCATTAGAAAAGGAGAAATATGTGGATCTTTTAAGACAATATGTAGATGTGTTCGGTTGGTCGTATGATGACATGCCTGGTTTAACACTAATATTGTTTAACATAAGTTGCCAACATATCCATCTTATCCCTCGGTAAAGAAAAAATAAGGAAATTCAAAACAGACTTAAGTTTGAAGATCAAAGAAGAAGTCTCCAAGAAATTTAATGCAAATGTCATCTGCGTCACGAAGTACCCCACCTGGTTGGCCAACATAGTACCAATATCAAAGAAGGATGGGATGATCAGAATATGTGTGGACTATAGGGATCTCAACAAGGCTATTCCAAAGGATGATTTACCACTCCCAAATATTCACATACTCATTGATAATTGTACAAAGCATGAGTTGCAGTCATTTGTTGATTGCTTTGCCGGCTACCACAAGATTTTGACGGATGAAGATGATGCTGAGAAGACAACATTTGTCACACCTTGGGGGGTGTATTGTTATCGGGTTATGCCTTTTGGACTCAAGAATGCAGGTGCAACATATATGAGAGCTATGGCAACTATTTTTCATGACATGATTCATAAAGAGATTGAGGCCTATGTGGACGATGTCATCATTAAGTCACGGAAGAGTTCAAATCACTTGGTAGACCTGAAGAAGTACTTTGATAGGTTGCGGTGAAACAATTTGAAGCTGAATCCAGCAAAGTGTGCATTCAGATTTCCAGCGAGAAAATTATTATCTTTCATTGTCAGTGGAAGGGGCATAGAACTGGACCCTTCAAAGATAAAGTCTATCTAAGACCTGCCACCTCCAAAGAATCGGAAGGACGTGATGAGATTCCTTGGTCGTCTTAGCTACGTTAGTTGTTTCATAGCCCAATCAATAGTGATTTGTGAGCCGATATTCAAGATGTTGAGGAAAGACGCCACTACTAAATGGACAGAGGAATGTCAACGACCTTTTGATAGGATCAAGGAATATTTATCTAACCCACCGGTGCTTGTACCTCCGGAACCTGGAAGGCCGCTCCTATTACACATGTCCGTATCATATATTGCATTTGGATGTGTTTTGGGGCAACATGATGAAACTGGAAGGAATGAGAAATCCATATAATACTTGAGAAAGAAGTTCACATCATACGAAACACGATATACTTTGTTGGAACTCACCAGTTTCTCCTTAACTTTGGTTGCATAAAATTTGAGGCACTACTTGTCAGCACACACCACTTATCTTATTTGCAGGATGGACCCGCTCAAGTACATCTTTCAGAAACCTATGCCTACATGGAAGCTGGCGAAGTGGCAAAATTTTCTAAGTGAGTTTGACAACGTGTATGTTACTCGGAAGGCCATCAAAGAACAAGCTTTAACTGACCACCTTGACAAAAATCCTGTGGATGAAGAATACACTCCACTTAGGAAGTACTTCCTAAATGAAGAAGTATTGTTCACTGAAGAAGACAATTCAGAAGCATATTCTGGTTGGAGAATGCTCTTTGATGGGGCCGCAAACTTCGAAGGAATTGGAGTTGGAGCAGTACTGGTTTCAGAATTTGGACAACATTATCCAATATCAGTGAAACTTTGATTTTCGCGCACCAACAACATAGTATAGTGTGAGGCTTGTATCCTTGGGCTTAAAATGGCCGTTGACATGAACATTCAAGATTTATTGGTTATAGGTGATTCAGAATTGCTGATTCATCAAAGTACAAGGCGAATGAAATACAAAGAACACAAAAATTCTACCGTACTTACATTATGTGAATGAGTTGTGTAAGAAGTTTATCAAGGTAAACTTCAAGCATGTTCCAAGAGTTCAAAATGAGTTTGCAGATGCTTTGGAAACTTTTTCTTCCATGATTCAACATCCAGATAAGAACTACATAGACCCCATAAAGGTGAATGTGCAAGATCAACCAGCTTATTGTTTCCATGTGGATGAAGAGCTAGACGGAGAACCATGGTATTATAACATTAAGAGGTATCTCAAGACAAGGGATTACCCTAAAGGAGAAACCAGTACCCAGAAGCGAACGCTTAGGAGATTGGCAAAATCCTATATAGGAGGACCCCAGATTTAGGACTGTTAAGGTGTGTAGCTGTTGGAGAAGAAACCAAGATGATCGAAGAGATACATGTTGATACCCAATTTTTCCCTATAATATTTCCAAAATGCATATATACATTCAAAATAATGCATGAGCATCAATTAGTATTTTTTCTATAATTTTAAAGGATTTTAAAGTAATTTATTCCATCATTTTATTATCTATATAATTATTAATTACATCACAAATAATTTTATAATAATTTTATTGCTTAATTTTTATCATTTATATTTATATAAAGCCTTTAATTAGTTTATGCATAATTATATTTACATTTGTAGGTTATAATTGCGATAACTTTGCAATAATAACCCATGTGTGCATGATTACTTGATTTTACACGAAAATGACCTTTTATACTTTTATAATATTAAGTAATTGTTTAAAATAATTTTTTTATGCATAAATATCATTTTTGTCATTTATTAGCTACTTTTATAAATTCTTTCATCAAATTAATTGGGTATTTAACATATAGCCTCTTTAATTTTTGGATCTTAGCCCAATTTCCACCCCAGCCCAATTAAAATCAACCCATAGCCCAACCCAATAATCCAATTGTATAACCGCCCCAACCCGGATGGAATCCTGGCCGTTGATATCAGAAGATCAACGGTCCAGGATCCATTTCCTTTTTTAATTATACCAAACGACCCTAAAACTAATAATTTTCTAAAATTTTGCCACCCCTTAATCCCCTTACCCATCTATTCTCTCTCAACCTCTTCCTAACCCTAGCCCTCCGTCACCTGAACCCCTTCGATTCATGGCTTATTTCTTCGATGCTAGGCCTTATCTGGCCTCCTATCTCTACTGGTGTTATGATTTTGTGTTATCTGATGGAATCTCAAAGAGATTCAACACAGACTTGGGTCCAAGCCCTCATTTTATCGATGAACCCACCTTTGTTCATTCCTATATTTGTGAGTGCTGATATATTCATGTTTATGGCTTCAAATCTCTGGTTCAAACCAGATTTTCCTCAACTCTGTCTTTTTTAAAACCCTAGTTGCTTTCTACTTGAGCCCGTTCAGATTTCTATAGACCTGAAAGGATTTTGAGTATATTTGATACTTTTATTTTAAGATCTTCTGTTTTTACCATCATTGTTGGCCGATTTTCGTTTTTCCCTAAAATCTAGGATTTCATCTTTAAGTTTCTGCAAAAAAAGTTCTAAAATATTTAAGCGTTTAACTCCGGTTCTGTTTACTTGTTTGACTGATTTTTATATCTATGTTTTAATCCCTAGGATTTCTAATCATTCCACTGTTTGTTATAATATTTGCCCGTTATTCTTTGGCTTTGTCAATTAAAAAGGATTAATTGATTTTTGTTTGCCTAATTATGGTATGGAATTCTATCTTCTTCTAAAACTGATATCTCTCTGAAAGGTTTTACCTATCTTTTCCTTATATGTAATTCATAATTAGTAATACCTTCCTTAATTATATTGCTGGCTTGATTTCTGGGTTTTGATTGTTTTGGCTGACCTCTAATTGATTTACTACTTACCTTATTTAGCCTCAATCATGTCTACTGATTTACCCCGTGAAAGACTCTCCTTAATTTAAGTTTTACTTGCTGTTAATTTATTCCCGATAAGCCCTAATTGAATGATTAATTGATGTTGCATGCGTTATTTGTGTGCAATTGATTTCCCTTGCCTTATTTGGTTTACTCTACCGTATTCTATATAAACCCCCATTATGATTTCTTTCAAACACACGACACACATAGAAAAACACAGAAACACACACAAAAATGTACTCTTACACTCTCAATTGTAGTCTTTCTACTCTATTTTGCTGCTCTGTCTAGCCGGCTGAAAGCCAAGGCTAGACCCTTGGATTTTACTTGCTTTCATCATCCTGGTTACTACTTCTTAACTGGTATGCTCCTATTTCTGTTATCATACTCAATATGCTATGTAGTTGAACCTATGTCCTTCCTGTTTATTGCTCTTGATCAGCATGACTTAATTCCTGTTAACTTGTCATGTCCTATATGTTAGTATGGTTAGTATATTCCGGTTTGACCCATGACACGTGTCTACTTGTTTCTCAGTTAGCATGCTTCAATTCCTACCCCGTTTATGTGTTTTTTACCTTAACATATTCCTAGTCAATTCATAATTCCTGTACTAGTATGCTTTAAATTTCTGTATGGCTGTCTGATTAGCCATTTAACTTCAGCATGTTTCTTTTTGATCATGATACTTGTTTATCTGTTTCTGAACTAGCATGTTTAGTTTCTATCACCCTATTCTGCACTATGTGTTCATCTGGTTGTTTACTCTAAATTTCAATGTGTCCTTGCTTGGTGCATGATTCCACCTAGTAATAGTTAATGAACTAAGTAAATTTCAACAATGTGAAACCTCGTTTGACTTAATTGTGACCCTGTTCTGCCTGTAATTCAGTGTTCTTACTCTTGTTGTGACTATTGACACCCAATCTGATTCTATTCTGTTTGTGATCTTGTAACTTGTTTCTATGCACTTCTAAATAAAACTGTTTTCCTACAATTATCTCCTACTCTTATATACTATTTTCAACTCCAACTCTTAGATATCTAGGGACCTGCCCCCTAGTGTGAGCATTGCCTAGGAGTGCATGAGACTCCTCCGAAATCTAACACATTGGGGCTAGCCTTCCAAACTTATTCACAAAAAATTATTTCTTTGAAACGTTTCTAGTGTGAGCATTTCCCGGGATCCCTGAGGCTCTTGGGAACTTTGACACACAAGAAACCCGGTTGTGTTATTATGAACTGTTGGTGTACTCTAGACTTTATTGAAGGCCTGAATTCCAGGTTGACTTTGGGCCTGCCAAGGCTCCCTATAGTATAGTGATTTTTATCATGTATTTCATATTTATTGGCCATTAATAATAATCCTTGTAAAACATATATGGGGTATTAGTAAAATTTGGGAGGGATTTATATATATATTTTGTTAGGTTCGGGTAGAAATCATGCCTATAGGATTGTTGTGATTATTTATATGCATTAGAGACCATGCCTATAGGACTTATCTTATAACTTGTGATCATGAATTTTCACACCTACATCCTAGAAATCCTGTTATAGGATGTTTATCTATTCTGCATCAAAATCCATGTTTATGCATATTCTCAAGTCTCAATGTACATTAGAAACCATGCATGTAGGATCTTCTTTAGGAATTATCAAACTTGTCTAACATTCTGTTAACATCTCCGCGCACTTAGACATCATGCCTATAGGAAACACATATCAAAAATGAGTCTTGACACTTAGACATCATGCCTATAGGAAGTAAGTGTAAAAAAATCAGTTTATGTGTTTAGATATCATGTCTATAGGAAATAATGCTTGTAATTAGTTTCAACATATAGAAAGCATGTTTATAGGATCTAAAACGATGAAATCTTCCTGTTAATCACTGGTTTACAGTTTAGATACCATGTCCATAAGATTTTGCCCGATTATCACTTAGGCAAGCCTGTTGGATAATTAAATCCTAAGTTTTAAAACTGTGCTTATTTGACTACTTGTAAACGTGCCCGGATTCAGTAAGTAATAAAAAATCAGTAGGGAAACTGATAGATACTCACTGCCTCGCTTTAATAAAACTGTTATATATTCTGTTTATGCTCATTTAGATATCCTGCCTATAGGATCCTAAATCATTAAAAGAAGATTGTCTGAATAGCGTGCATTTGTTTGTCTATTTGTGGAGGTAAGCATCATCCCCTCTTAATTGTTCCAATTTTTTGTTTGTCACTTAGATTTTCCCCTTTTAAGTAGCATAAGTGAGTCTAGAACCACCTTAAGTAGAGGTCCTAAACACTTCCAGGGCCATAGGTAAGGGACGGGTAGTGCACGCATAGGATACATACCAAATGCTATTAGAACGCTTAGATAATAATTGTAAAGGGGAGGGTAACTGGGTAGTAAAAGGAGATAATGACCTATGCGCTAATGCTACGCGTAACACCTCTATTTGAGTAAGGTTACCAAGTATTGCATAGAAGTTATCCTATAGGCTAATAAACCTACGACCCCTTTAATTTCCATTTTAAAGTAATCGGTATTTGTTTTTAAATTGTTTTATTTTCCTTTAAATACTAATTCGTTTAAATTGAGTTTGACCGGGACCCACCGTTGTGGACCTCGAGGGGTGCCTAACACCTTCCCCTCAAAGGTAATTTCGAGACCTTACCCAATCTCTGGTGATGTAAACCGGTTTATGAGTTATTTTCTATAGGTGCCCTAACACACCTTAATTCGTTAGGTGGCGACTCTTCAATCCCATACCCCGTCCTAAAAGGAAGGGAGTTGTCCCAAAATGTTGAAACCCGGATTCCGCGAGGAAAAAAAAGGGGTGTGACAGCATGACGACTCTGCTGGAGATAATTAGGCCCTTACCATGAAAAACTTTCTTTTTGTGAATTACTCTTAAGCATGCTTTATTCTGCTAATACGTATGCACCCTTTCCCTTTCCCCCTTATGTGAATTTAATTGCCAATTTTCAAGCATTTATGATTTTCTACAGAAACTGACTTGTATCCTTGCTTTTTGTTAAATGTCTTTCAATTATTAAATACCGCATTTATTATTTTTAAACATGCAAATACGTGACAACATGCTATTTACTGTTGCATAAGGCATGCTCAACATCATATTCCACTCGTGCGTAATCAATCCTATAGCAACTCTTGATGAGTGTTTGCACCCTTCCTATATATCACCCTTTAAATTCGGAAAGGCTTATTTGCGGTAAAACTAGTCGATCAGCGGTGCAGTCGATGGTTCTGTGCCTTTCCCCCTCAAGTTGTCCGCTTGAGGGTACCGGTCTCGACCCCCCATAGCAACCTTACTCTGATTAATTGTACATGCATCATGGTCAAACCTAGAAGGGTTAATATGTTGTCCACATAATAACCCTTTAAGACAAATCTTGTCCAAAAGTCCATCGGGGTTTCGATAATCCCAACGGTCGCAACCACGATCTTTGTGCATTAAATTTTTGGAGAAATAAGTGCCAATATGCTAATCATTGATGTATAAGTAGTCGAATCTGGAGGGGGAGAGGGTCTAACCTTATTTGTTTTGCAGAAATGAGGCATGAAGTCCCCAAGTTTGGCATGGTCCAAAGAATACCACCATTGTTGCTGGATTGGTGGGAGGACCTTTCTCCAAGTGATAAGGACCATGTAAAAAGGGTCCTCGGAAACTTACCTTCTTTACTGGATATCCAACCAAACAATATGTTGATCGAAGCGGCCACTATGTTCTGGGACGGAGAAAGGTCCTTGTTCCGTTTTGGCAACATAGAAATGATTCCTCTCTTGTAGGAGATAGGGGGATTCGCTAGATTACCTTGGTACAGTCCGGGTTTATTGGTGCCGAAAAATAGTGCTGCTAGGGGGTTCATGAAATGATGGGTTTGAAAAAGAAGGATGATTTGGAGTGCCTGAAGGAGTCCTACATACCCTTTGACTACCTCTAGGAACGATACGGTCATAGCAAATCCTATCATATCTTCCATGATGAATTCTCTATCACTTCCTTGGGTCATATTCACCGCAGGTTTTTTGTGTTCGTTGTTTGCTTCCTGGGTATGATAGTATTTCCAAGCAAAGGAGACATGAGTCACACTAGACTGGCTATGGTAGCCAAAACCTTAACGGAGGGGATCGAGGGGAAAACATATACCATTGTCCCTATGGTCATAGCTGACATCTACCGAGCCTTGGACCGCTGCCATAAGGGGTTCAAACACTTTGAGGGTTGTAATCTGCTACTACAGGTTTGGTTATTGGAGCATCTCCAAAGGGGTAAATATCGTCAAGAGTTTCCACGAAGGGCGTCGAATTATCCTATAGCCTTCCATCACCCTAAGAGAATGACTTAAATCCCAGACAGGTTTGCTCAACCGGAAAATGCTACAGAATGGGCGTAGTTTCTTTACAATTTGACTGAGGACTAGGTTCAATGAATGTTCGAATGGTTCCCTACCAGTGAGTTCATCATCAGATCTAGAGACGCTCTGCACCTGGTGTTGATCGGGTTAAGGAGCATATACCCTTATTTTCCCATCAGGATTATGAGGCAGGCAGGCAGGAAGCAAGTCATACCGCGAGTTTCTAAAATGAGTCATTACAAGGCAGATTCTCAGGATGACGACATCCCGCACAAATATGAAGCTCAACATATGTGGAACCAAAAGATTATTGTAGAAAGGGACACCATCGAGCCAAACAGGTACCACGCAGGGCATGTACACTTTTACCTATCATGGTTGGAAGACAGCATATGAGGGGTAGTTGAGCCGGGAGTCGGTCGGGGGAATAGGGTCATAGAAAAAGTTGCTGAAGCCCAAGTGAAATAAACTGCGCAAAAGGGTTCATGATTTCGAGGCCGAGCATCTGGAGCAACAAAAGACTGATATGGAACTGATCAATGAATGGAGGGAAAGGGATATCAAATCTAATGAAAGGATGGAATGAGCAGGGTTTGATGGAACTAGAGGGAAAGACGAGGAAAAGAATCGATACCAGAATGCTGAGGGAAGTGAAGGAGGACATCTAGCGAGAGTATACCTACTGTTGGGCATGCACGACCTGGGGAACCTGATCGACATAGCCAAGAAGATCAAGCCTGGGGAAGGTCCTTCTGGGACCAAGTAGATTAGATTTACCTGCTTTTTCAAATGTAATAACGCCAAGTGCCATTAGTGACTTTATCTTATTTAGTGTCGTTTTAGATTTATCTATTTTTACATTAATGAAATGAGGCAATTATTAGCCATGAAATTCTCCAAATCAACTTTGTCGCTAGGCCTACGTCCGGTACAACGAGGCTCCCAAATTAGGACGTGAATTTGCATTCCCGCACTATGTGTTTAGATACTGCAAATACTCTTTTTGGAACCCTTACTGACTTGGTTACATTTTTTTTTATTATTCCCATTCCCCAAGTTTGGTTCACGAATACTGGCATCATCAGCTTATCATAACAGATCCAGAGGCCCTCCACCTCCTCCTCCTCCAGGTGCATCAACATGCAAAGGGAAAGCTAAGATGGATAATATGAGTGGCGACATCACCGCACATGCCGAGAATGCAGAAACTTTTGATGGTTGGAGTACTCCGTCACCAAATGACTTGGTTTTGTGGCTTGAAAAGAAAATACTTGAACTACAAGTTCAGCTTGAGCATGTCCGTAACTTGGAAAACCTCCTCCCTCATACTAAATGTCCCGGATATCAACCATCCAAATACCCAAAACCCAGTACCTCCTCAGAACACACTCAACCAACGCTCGCAGAATCATTCCGCACCCCACCATTATACAACCCCTCCTCAAAATACTTTACCCATTCCTACACCTCCTCAACATCAGCATCTCCCGACTTAATCTCCGCAAACCACTTACCACACTCCTCAGAATACCCCACAACCTATCCCCGATACCCAAAATTCAACCAATGGTCACCACTATACCCAAACTCATGGCCTTCATCAAAACAACCCCATATATGTGGAAACCTTACCCCACTTTACTCAACCAATCTCATAGACACCAGAATCTGCCGAGAAGGACCTGCTCATTAAGAACATGGAAGAGGAGCTCAAGAAACTCACAAGCCGAGCTCAGGGTGTTGAGGGAGGCAAAGGAATTGAAGGTTTGAATTATGAGGATTTGTGCATTCAGCCAGATGTGGAACTGCTGGAGGGTTACAAACCACCTAAGTTCGAAATGTTCGATGGAACGGGTGAACCAAAGGTACATTTGAGAACCTACTGTGACAAGCTCATAGGGGGTGGAAAGGATGAAAGGATTCGAATGAAGCTCTTCATGAGAAGTCTTACCGGAGATGCCCTGTTCTGGTGCATAAGTCAGAATCCTAAGAAGTGGGCCATTTGAAGTGGAGGTAGCCATACCTTTCAGTGTAACGGTGGAAACCACACCAGCCTTCAGTTCCAATGTTGTACCTTGGGATTATGTGGCAGAGGCTAGAAGAAAGGTAAAGTAAAAGATAGAAGAATCCGGCGCTGCACAAGGAATAACTAGAACAAGAAGGGTTTATACAACTGAACATTTAGGAGAAACCATTAAGAAATCTTCTAAAAAAATGCCCGTCATTGAGACTGGTCCAGATGACCTCTGTTCGGAAGGTTCATGCAAGGGAGTACTCTATCGTTAATCATCTGAACAGGACTCCCGCTCAGATATCTATCCTGTCACTGTTGCAAAATTCTGAGGCACACATGAATGCTCTAATGAAGGTGTTGAGTGATGTGAAACTAGAATTCGTGATTTTAAGCATTATTTACCTCGCATTTTATGTACTTTAATGATAAAATAC
>MDKI01062886.1:0-18938 GCA_005239505.1 Nicotiana paniculata | reverse complement strand
GTGTGTGCGAAGCGAAATAGTAGTATTGTTCAGTCTAGGAAGTGATATAGGCGTTTCTTTGTTTAGCCAGATATATAAAGGTTACCCACCTAATTATTATGTATCATAGTTAACCCCGTTGAGCCTATAATACTGTTTCTTTGGTAACCACATTACAAACCATACCCCTTTGTTTGAAGATCATATATTTGAACCTTGTCACCTCTCGTAAGCACAGGAAATGTGATGAAGTATGAAAAAGTTAAAGTGTGGGGTGGTATGTTGGATTTTGAGTGGAACAATTGAAATAAGGAGAAAGGTGCATGAAAAAAAGAGTTGTCAATCGAAGCCACTTAAAAAAAAGGAAAAAAAAAGAAAAGAAAAAAAATGACAATAGTATATTATATGAAAAACAAGTATTGATGATTGTGGCTAGTGATATATGTGTGCTTAAAGAAGTATGAGGTAATATAAATTGATATGAATGTGGAGTTTGGTTTGATATAAGTTTGACGTTTGAATACTAAAGTATATATATTAAAGTGCTTAGGGAGGTGTAGTCACTCTTATATCTAAATGTATCCTACCCGTCCCGCAGCCTACATTACAACCAAATAAAGTCCTACTTGATCCTAGACTGAATGAGCTCGATTAGTAGAGTAGTACACTACGGGCAAGCCTATGGTGCATCTTTTGTGGCATATGAATATTATTTCTGAGAGTGAGTAAATTCTTTCTATCTTGAGTTCCTAAGTGTTCTTAAATTTCATGGTGTGTGGAACTAGCTCTTTGATTTGGTGAGGGCACATGAGTCATGAAGGAAAGGTAATGTTGTTGACCTCTATGTTAGAGTAGTTAGTGAATTGTGAGTAAAGCATGGTATTTGTGAGTCGATTATTGAGGCGAGGATGTCACACCTTTGTGCTTAAACTATTTTAAAAATTCTTGGTGCAACGCGTTAATGAATTTGCTTAATAAGTTGTGTTCATGGGTATAGTTTAATTGCTCGAGGACAAACAAATGTTTAAGTGTGGGGTGTTGATGTGTGGCTATAATTCATGGTTAAACGCATTATGTGCCTTACATTTTATGTTCTTTAATGGTAAAAATACACCTCGTTTGAGCATAATAGAGTCTATTTAATGTGTAGATGAATTGAAAATGGAAGCCGAGCTAAATGGATGCATAAACGTCAAAAATGCGCTCAAGAATCAAAATGAGTCATACCAGGCTTTAGACATGTAAAGCCTGGTCATGCCAGGCGTTAGGCCTGTAAAGCCTGGTCATACCAGGCGTTTGGCAGGCGTTAGACGTGTAACTCCAGTCCTCGATCCGGCCCAGTCCGAGTTTTAAATGCTTTAAGTGTTTCCCGGTTTGACTAGAAGTATCCTACATGTTTAGGGTTTGTCCCAAAATATATAAATAGACCCAAGCACACAACTTTGAAGGAATTTTGCCATTGGAGACAAGAGGAGATAGTGGAACACTACTCAGAAGATCAAAACATTGATTTTTACATCCTTTATTCCTTACTCTGTAATTTAATTATGCAAGTTATTTTGGATTTGATTACTAGGAACATGAGTAGCTAATTTATTTAATCTAAGGTTTTGGTGAACCCGTTGGGGAGTGACGTTATTGCGATATTAATATAGTTTTGATTTGTTGATTAAACTCTATTTGTTCAACTACGTTCTTGTTGTAGTTGATTGAAGGGCCCTCAATTAGTTGTTCCTATTTATTATGTATCTACTTGAGAGAGTGTGCATATTTAGGTAGTTGTTTGAACAACACCACTCCCGGAGTGTAGGAGAGATCCATAACCGAGGGTTTAGAGGTTGGATTAGAGATAACAATACCTCGGGTGCAATCTAAAGTGAGCTGTAATGCAATCTAGCTAGTGTAACTTGAGAGAGTGCGTCTAGTAAATTATTATAATTACTTGAGAGAGATTTATGGTAGCTAGAGTTCTTATGATTGATAGAGACAACTAATCAAACTATAGGAAGTTTAAGAAGTTCACCGACAGGGGAAACCATAATCTTAGACCTTTATTACAATTGTTTACACCTCATTGTTAGTTAGTCTTTAGTTTATTAATTTTGTTCAGCAGAATTAGTAAAAATACCACCAAGTGATATTCATAATTTTTTAGAAAGTTGATTAAGTGAAAGTTTAGTATTCTGACGGCTTGCTTGATACGTTAAATCCCTGTGGGATCGACTCTGGGCTTAATACCCCAGATTATATTTGCAACACTCGTTTAGTCTTTTTATAAGACATAGTTGAGCGTGATCAAAACTCCATTGTGGTAATAGAAAATTTCGAAAGAAAGGGCTCGAGTCTTATAAAATCTGGAGAGCGATTTTTTCAGTTGAAGAACCAAAGGGGTCAAGTTGTATTTGTTCAAGTCTTGAGAGGAGGCAGAGGAGGCTCAGGGACGCATTTGTTGCAAGTCTACTTAATCTTACGTAGAAGCATAATGTGCCTCCGAAATATTTCCCAATGCTTAGGAAGTATATGTTTTCAGACGAAATTCAGATCTCTTATGCTCATGGTTCATCATAGAAGAAGGCATTCAACTTGTGATTGTTGAGGATTCATCACGCCCAACTATGCCTTATAAACAAGACAAAGCGGTCGCTACAAATATATTCCGGTTAACAAATCCGGAGTCGAATCTCACAGAGAATTAACCTATCAATCACACCTATCAGACTCACATAATTTTACGTAATAAACTTTCCGAGATATTTAAATAACAGATTGGATGTTTACTATCTAAATATTACGTAATGAAATGCAATAATTAAGAACTAACTACGAACAGTTTATAGACAATAGTTGGAATGATCTAAGGTTCTAATTTCCCCTTTTGTCGGAGTCCTTTCCGCTACGTTTGCTATAAATTTGCCTAAGTCTTCTCTATCGATCATGAGCACTCTAACTGTCGTAATTATCTCCCGAGTAATTACAACAATATACTAGACATATTCTCCCGAATTACGCTATCTAGCCTTAAGTATAGCTCACTTAGATCACACCCAAGGTTTCGTTATCCCTAATCCCACCTTTAAACCATTCGTATTTATCCCTCAAGATAGAAAAAATTCACTCGCTCTCAGAAATAACATTCATATGCCCCAAATGACGTACCATAAGCTTGCCCTTAGTGTAATACTCCACTAATCGAGTTCATTCAGTTTAAGATCAAATAGGACTTTCATTGGTTATAATGTAGGCTGCGGGACGGGTAGGATACATTTAGATATAAGAGTGACTACACCTCCCTTAACACTTTAATACAAACACTTTAACCTTCAAGCCCATACTTATGTCAAACCAAAACTCCACCTTAACTTCACTATATTTTACTCCTACTTCTTTAAGCACCAGTACATCAATAGCCATCACCATCAGGAATTATTTTTTCATACACTACAACTATTATATCAATATCTTTTTTTTTCAAATGGCTTTTATTGACAGTTTTTTTTCATACGGTGCACCTTTCTCCTCATTTCACTGTTCCACTCAAAAGCCAACCCACCACCCCACACTTTAACTTTTTTATAATTCATCATAATTCTAGTGCTCATGAGAGGTGACAAGGAACAAATATATGGTCGGTTCAAACAACGGGGTACATCTTGTAATGTGATTGCCAGAGAAACAGGATTATAGGCTCAAAGGGGTTAACTATGATACATAACATTTATGTGGATACTCTATATATATATATCTGGCTTAACAAGGAAATGCTTATATCACTTCTCAGACTGAACAAGACTACTATTTCACTTTGCACACACACTAGGCAAGTTATAGATACCAAATGCAATGCACAAAATACATACAAACCTCACACATACTTGGCACAAACTCATTCAGGATTGGTTTTATCACGACACTCCAGTCAAAGTAGTTAAGAAAATTTAAGAATCCACGATTTAAGGTATTTATTATAGAGTCAAAAATTGAGTCTAAGCGTCACAACCAGAGTACTGACTATTCTCAAGGCATCACAAAGCTCAGAGATATTGATGTGATTAAATGCATATCCATCATGGACTCCTACTCCTAAGAATTAAAACTACCTACACCTGGTTCAACTAAAAACCCTTGAAAAAAAATCGTGGTCCAAAGAAAAACGAAGGGGGAATTAGTACACTACCTAAAAAAAATATTTTTGGTATTTCCTATAGACTTACTTCCCTCAAGAAAACAGTCTAGGAGATCCATCTTCGGGAAGAGTCCAACATATTTCTGTTTTTTTTTCTAAAAAATAAAATAAAAATATTATTCAATTAAACTAACACAGCTAAAATGGCATAGAAAGTCACCCAGACAATCTCTTCACCCCACACTTAAAATTGCGCATTGTCCCCAACGCACACCATAGCTAATAAAGAGGGTAAAAGAAACTCCCTGGTAGCCAAAGGCTGAAGCACTAGCAGTTGGATACTCAGACTTCTCCCCAGGCCTGGTCCTTTATGCGGGTACCTCACACTTAGTTTCAACCATCTGATTTGCTGTTGCATCCTTCCAATAGATTTGCTTTCCATGCTCCTTTTGCCTCCACTTTGAACTTATGAATTGGACCACAAGTTTTGATTCTTCTCTATGATGACGCTCTTGAGGCGATACAAATTGTTGTGAGCCAAGAATTAAATGATTCTTTATGCACTTTTTGGCTTTCAACGGAGGACTGCCACTTTGCCTAGACGACCTTGTAAATTTCAGAATATAGCGCTCATCTACCTCGTCCTTTGCCTCTTACATTGGCTCACACTGAACTAGGTTAACCCCGTTACTGTCACAGATGGGGAATATGATTCCCGCATCTAAACACCTAATCACTTCTTTCTTTACCACTTCTTTCATGTTGGGGTTCAACCTTTTTTGATTTTCTCTGGAAGGTTTGTTCCCATCTTCCATTAAAACCTTATGCATATAGAAAGCCGGGTCGATACCTTTGATGTCTGCAATGGTCCAACCAATTGCAGTCTTGCACTCCGTTAGTAAATGCAAAAGTTGTTTTGCCTGCACATCTAACAAACTAGATGAGATAATAATAGGTAAAGTTGAGTTAGGTCCTAATAATGTATACCTGAGACGGGCGGACAATGGCTTCAGCTCCAACTTTGGGGGTTCTTCTACGGATGGCTTGGCTGGGGGATTTTCCCTTTCCTCTAAGTGCAGGGGCTCAAATTTGAGTGGTCTCTTCCAAAAACCTTCTCCCTCAAGAGCGAGCACCCATTCCGCCAATTCTTCACCATTAAACTCATCTAGCTTCATGAGGCAAGCTGCTAGAGGATCCTCAATGTTCAAAGTCTCATCATCCTCTTCCAAGATTACATCCACGACATCTATTAAAGAGAAATTGGCGAATCCACTTGGTCGCCTCATAGATTTTTGCACGTTGAATGTTATTTCCTCATCATTTAATCTCATCTTGAGCTCTCTAGTTTCACAGTCAATTAGAGCTCTCCCCGTGGCCAAAAATGGCCTTCTCAAAATTATGAGAATTTCCTCATCAACCCGACAATCTAGAATGACAAAATCTACTAGGAACACAAATTTTCCAACCTGCCAACACATCATCAAGGATACCAGAAGGCCTCTTTATTGTCCTGTCAGCCAGCTGCAATAACATGGACGTGGGTCTAGATCTTCTAATCCCGAGCCTTTTATAGATAGCCAGGGGCATAAGATTTATGCTTGCCCCCAAATCACACAGTGCCTTAGCAAATGCAAAGTTACCTATAGTGCAAGGAATTGTGAAACTCCCTGGGTCAGACAACTTCTCAGCAATGGGTCTCGTCACCACAGAACTGCAAGTATGAGTTAGAGTAATTGTGGCCAAGTCTTGGAAGTCAAACTTGTAGGACATCAAGTCCTTCATCATTTTCGCATAACCAGGCATCTCCTTTAAAGCAACAATCAATGGAATATTTACCTGAATTTGCTTCAACATCTCCAAGAACTTCTTATATTGCTCATCTTTTTGATATTTGGCCAATATCTGTGGGAATGGTGCTGGAGGTCGTTTCTTTAATGTGATTTGGCTTTTCTCTTGTTTAGGCACTGCCTCCACCACCGGCTCCTGTGCTGTCTCAACCTCTTTCTCAGCCTCTTTTTCTTTGCTGGCATCTTCCTGGGCGTGCTGTACTATCACCTCAGTCAACCCTGCTGAATTATATATCTCAATGGGCACTAGTACAAGTGTCTCAGTAGGTCTGATTTTGCGAGCTATCTCTTTCTCCAAGTCTAGGTCTCTACCATTCCATAGACTCACTGCCATTAGTTGTTTCGGGCCCTGCTCCTTTGGATTTATCTGTGTGTCTGCATGACGTCCCATGAGGACGATTATTCAGATCCATTGAAATATGACCCAATTGGACCTCAATATTCTTTATAGCTGACTCGTATGAGTTTAATCTTTCAGCTATTTTTGCATTGGACCCAATCACTTGTTGCATCATTCCCTCAAGTCTAGTGAACCCATCTTCTTATCTCCAATTGTGTTGCTGTTGAGGTGGATGATAACCCTGTTGCTGATTTTGATTGTTGTAGCCATGTTGCCTTTGGTAAGGCACCATATTGCCTTGTGGTCGCATGGCCCCCATATTATTGTTATTATTGTGCTGTTGTGGGGCTGGCCTGTATTGTTGATTCTGCTGATTCCAATTCTGACCACCTGGTGTCTGTCCCTCATAGTTGGACACATAATTCATGTTTTCCGGATAGTGTTGGTGATCACCATCAGCACTCCACGGGCCACCAAATGGCTGACTAATGCAAGGTGTACATAAACCCCCATTGGTTGTATCAACTATGTGCACCTGCTGTTTCTGACCTGATTCATCAACCTTTTTAGTGAGGATGCTCATTTGTGTCATTAGTGTGGCCATATTTTCAACTATAGAGTTCGCTGGATCTAAAGCCACATAGTGGACCACATGAGTGATGGGAGCATTTATGGTGGTCCATCCCGAATTCTGTGCCATCTTGTCGAGCAAGATCTTGCTCTCTCTGAATGTTTTACTCAAGAATGCTCCACCGGTTGAAGCATCAACATTAGCCTTCACACTATCCGCTATACCCATGTAGAACCTCTTCCCCAACATCTGCTCAGGAATACCATTGTGTGGACATAAAACCAGCAGCCATTTGAATCTTTCCCACATCTCTTGCAATGTTTCTGTTGGTTTCTGTCTGAAGCTCAAGATCTCATCAATTTGCTGAGCAGTCTTGTTGGGTGGATGAAATTTGTTCACGAATTTCCTGACTAATTCCTCCCAAGTAGTGATGGAAGGAGTGAATTGAGCCAAGTTTGAGCTGCTCCTGTCATAGAGAATGGAAACAACAATAGCTTTATTGCTTCTGGAGTCACGTTGTGTTGTCTTTGTGTTTGACAGATTGACAGGAAATCCTTTAAGTGTTATTGAGGATCTTCAATGTATGACCCCGAGAATAGTCCCTTGTTTTGCAAAAATGAAGCATATTGTTTGTGATTTGGAATGAATCAGCCTGTATCTGTGGGACTACAATCCGGTGGCTAAATTATCTGTTGTGGGTTGTGCCCAATCATACAATGAAGCTTCTGGCACAAGAGGATCAACCACCTGCTCATTTGGGTCTGCCACGTTAACCCCATTATCATTGTTGTTTACCAGATCTGCCATGTCTGGTGCAAGTTGTTCAGTTGAGTTTTGTTGTTGTTTGATTTTTCTGTTTGCCCAATTCAAGCCCTTGAAAATTTTCTCAGGATCTGATAATGCTTCAAACACTTCACCAATTCTTGAGGAGTTTCGAGGCATGCACCTGTAACACACAAGATTACAAACGTTAAAATTTCAATGTGGTTGATCGAAAGTGAAGAAAATTGACTACACTAAGAATTTTTGCACTTCTTTTAACTGTAATTGATAACACCGTTAACTCTCCGGCAACGGCGCCAAAATTTGATCACTCCCAACTATGCCTTATAAAAGGACAAAGCGGTCGCTGCAAATATATTTGGATTAACAAGACCGGAGTCGAATCCCACAGGAAATTAACCTATCAATCACAGCTATCAGACTCACACAATTTCATGTAATCAACTTTCCGAGATATTTAAATAACAGATTGGATGTTTACTATTTAAATATTACGTAATGAAAATGCAATATTAAGAACTAACTACGAACAGTTTGTAGACAATAGTTGGAATGATCTAAGGTTCTGATTTCCCCTATTATCGGAGTCCTTTCCGCTACATTTGCTATAAATTTGCCTATGTCTTCTCTATCGATCATGATCACTCTGACTGCTGTAACTCTCTCCCGAGTAATTACAACAATATACTAGACATATTCTCCCGAATTACGCTAGCTAGCCTTAAGTATAGATCACTTAGATTGCACCCAAGGTTTCGTTATCCCTAATCTCACCTTTAAACCATTTATATTGATCCCTCATATACGTCAGGAGTGATGTTGTTCAACAAATACCTAAATATACACTCTCTCCCGATTAATGCACACTAAATATGAACAGTTAATCGAGGTCCCTTCAATCAACAACAATAAGCATATAGTTGAACAAATAGAGAGAATACTATGACAAATTTATATTAACATATTAAGAAAATCATCCTTCAACAGGTTCTATCAAAACCCTAGATTATGAGTTTAGCTACTCATACTCGTAGTAAAAAATCCAAAGTAAATTGCATAATTAAATTACAGAGTAAGGAATAAGGGATGTAGAAATCAATATTTTGAACTCCCGAGTAGTTTTCCATGATCTCCTCTTGTCTCCAATGGCAAAATCCCCTCAAAATTGTGTTTTTGGGTCTATTTATATGTTTGGAATAAGCCCTAAACTTGTAACTCACTCCTAGTTGCCCGGGAAAGTGTTTAAGACTTGGAAAGTCGGATCTGGACCCCGACCTGTAATGACCCGATAGGTCGATCTGAGAGTTAGCGCCTCCATCCCCTAATAACTGCTTTCCATATATTTCTGCTTTTGGAACTTGTGGAACGTTGAGTGGTAGAATTCGGAGAGTTTTTGGACACAGAGTCCTTACATATGAGTTTAAGCTTTAGAAATTGGACCGTAGTTGGAACTGTGGGAAGACGGGTCTGGAATGGGATTCTGTCAAATCTGTTAGCTCCGTTGGGTGATTTCAAAATTAGGAGTGTTTTCGGAATATGCTTTTGAGGTTTGTAGTAGATTTAAGCTTGAATTGGTGAAAGTTAGAATTTCGGCGATTGTGGCCGATAGGTGGAATTTTGATATCGGGCTCGGAATGGAATTCTGATAGTGGCTGTAGGTCCATTGTATCATTTGTGAAATATGTGTAAAATTTGAGGTCATTCTGACTAGTTTTGAGGTGTTTCGGCATCAGTTGTAGAATTTGGAAATTTCATAAGTTCTTAGGCTTGAATCGATGTGTAATTGGTGATTTTGGTGTTATGTGATGTGTTTTGGAGGCTCGACTAAGTTTGGATAAGGTATTAGGACTGGTTGGTAAGTTTGGTTGAGGCCCCGGGGGCCTCGGAGGTGTTTCATATGCTCAACGAGTGATTTTTATTGAACTTGGAAAAAGACTGAACCATTTCTAGTTCTGGTGTCTCGCACCTGCGATGGATTTTCCGCAGGTGCGGAAGAGGGGCTCGCAGGTGCGGCCTTGGTCAGGTCAACCAGTCTTGCAGGTGCGGTAGAGATTCCGCAGGTATGGAGCCACAAATGCGGCCAATTGACCGCAGGTGCGACCCTAGGCCTTATAGTGGTTTTTCGCACCTGCGATGGATTTTCCTCAGGTGCGGTCCAAGGGGCACAGGTGCGGAAATCGCTGGGCAGTTATATCATATTCGAGGGCTTGAATTTAATAACTTCTAAAATCATTTGGAGCTCGGGTATAGGCGAATTGGAGTGAGTTTTGAGGAAAAGCTTTATAGGTAACAATTCCTAATCCTATTCCCTTTGTATATCATTAATTTATAACAATTTCTTCCATGAAATTAAGGGATTTATTTGAAAAATCATGTAAATGGGAAGAAGTTTCCCCAATTAGGAAATCCGAGAGTTTAATAGGATTTTGTCATCAATTTTCGATGATTCTTGTTCGTGTGAGTTCGTGAGTGAATAGGTGTTCTAAATTTGTAACTTTCACTCGATTTCGAGGCGTGGGCCCTGGGGACTTTTTGGGCGATTTTCCTAATTTCGCGTATTAACTTCGAACGTATTAGCTATTTTGATTCCTTAAAGTGATATTTACATTATGCAATCGAATTGAATAGATTTGGGCCATTCGGAGTCGGATACTCATGGCAAGAGCATGGTTTTGAGTTGAGTAGCTCAGTCGAGGTAAGTGGCTTGCCTAACTCTATGTTGAGGACATCCCCTAGGCTATTTTAATACTGTTCTATGTTGTTTGGGCGCCTTGTGCATGAGGTGACGAGTACGTACACGGGCCATTGTTGCTAAAACTCCATTTTTTCCTTCATGACTTAAATCATTTTACTCCTATTTCACTGATTCATGTATCGATTATGTAGTTTAGATTAGGAAATAGCATGCCTACCTGTTTTACTTGAACTTCTCCCTAGCTATTACTATGTGTACCATGTTTTAGGTAGTTTTATCCATATTTTTGCCTGTGATTTTTTTCCTGAACTGTTTTAAATAAAAATTGTATTCGGTATTTGTACTGCATTGCATATTTAAATTGGGACTATGGACGAGATTTTAAGAGCTTTCCCCCTGAACTGCATTGCATATTTAAATTGGGACTACGGAAGAGATTCCGGGAGCTTTCCCCCTGTACTGTATTGCATATTTAAATTGGGACTACGGACGAGATTCCGGGAGCTTTCCCCCTGTACTACATTGCATACTTATTACTGTGATATATGTCGTGCTGAGCCGACGGCTCCCTGTTATTATTTTCTTTTAGCTCGTTGTTCCTACTGATTTTCCTTAACTTATTATATCTCTCTGTTCATATTTTTATACTGTTTTACTATAAAAATCCAGTAGAGCCTTAACATGACCTCGTCACTACTCGACTGGGGTTAGGCTTGGTTTAAGTTGCGCCAGCGAAGATGGTTGGAGTTTCTAAAGGACTATGACATCATACATTATACCGCCCGGGGAAGGCCAATGTGGTGGCCGACGCCTTGAGTCGTCGGGCGGAGAGTTTGGGGAGTTTGGCAATTCTTCCGGCAGTTGAGAGGACCATAGCCTTAGATATTCAGTCCTTAGCCAGTCAGTTCCTGAGGTAAAATATTTTGGAGCCTTGCCGGGTTTTAGCTTGTGTGGTGGCTCGGTCTTCTCTTAATGACCGTATTCGAGAGCGCCAGTATGATGATCCCCATCTTCTAGTTCTTCTGGACAGGGTTCGGCGAGGTGATGCCAGGGATGTGACTATAGGAGATGACGGTGTGATGAGGATGCAGGGTTAGATCTGTGTGCCCAATGTGGATGGGCTTCGGGAGTTGATTCTTGAGGAGGCCCATAGCTCGCGGTATTCCATTCACCCGGGTATCGCGAAGATGTACCAAGATCTGAGACATCACTATTGGTGGATAAGGATGAAAAAGGATATAGTGGAGTTTGTGGCTAAGTGTCTCAACTGTCAGCAAGTCAAATATGAGCATTAGAGACGGGGAGGGTTACTTCAGCAGATTGAGCTTCCAGAGTGGAAGTGGGAGTAGATCACCATGGCCTTCGTGGTTGGACTTCCTCGGACTTTGAAGAAGTTCAATGCTATTTGGGTGATTGTGGATCAACTGATTAAGTCAGCCCATTTTATTCCTGTGTTGACTACAAACTCCTCCGAGAGGTTGGCAGAGATTTATATCAGGGAGATTGTTCGCCTCCACGGTATTCCAGTATCTATCATTTCAAACAGAGGTACACAGTTCACTTCACAGTTCGGGAGATCCGTTCAGCAGGAGCTATGCACCAGAGTAGAGTTGAGTACATCCTTTCACCCTCAGACAGACGGGCAGTCTGAGTGCACGATTTAGATTCTTAAGGATATGCTCCGTGCCTATGTGATGGATTTTGGAGGGTCATAGGACCGATACTTGCCACTTGCAGAGTTTGATTATAATAACACCTACCAGTCCAGCATTCAGATGGCGTCGTATGAGGCTTCGTATGGTAGACGGTGTCGGTCCCCAGTGGTATGGTTTGAGCCGGGCGAGGCCCGATTGTTGGGTACAGATTTGGTCCAAGACGCCCTGGAAAAGGTGAAGGTGATTTAGGAGATACTTCACGCAGCTCAGTCCAGGCAGAAGAGTTATGCGGACCAGAAGGTTCATGATTTTGCATTTATGGCTGGTGATCGGGTTTTGCTTCAGGTATCGCCTATGAAGGGCATCATGAGGTTTGGGAAGAAGGGTAAGCTGAGTCTGAGATTTATTGGACCTTTTGAGGTGTTGCAACGTGTTGGGGAGGTTTCTTATGAGCTAGCCGTACCTCCCAACCTAGCATAAGTTCATTCGGTATTCCACAGTATCATGGTGACCCGACTAATATGTTGAGGAGACAGTAGCTATATTGGTTAGATAGGTCAGAAAGCTTAGGTCAAAGGATATTGCGTCAGTAAAGGTTCAGTGGAGGGGTCAGCCGGTCGAGGAGGCGACTTGGGAGACCGAGCAGGATATGCACAGTCAGTACCCTCATCTTTTCACAGCCTTAGGTATGTCTCTATACTCGTTCGAGGACGAACGATTTTCTTTAGAGGGGAAGAATGTAATGACCCGGTAGGTCGATTTGAGAGTTAGCACCCCGATATCCTAATAATTGCTTTGCCCATGTCTATTTATGCTTTTGGAACTTGTTGGGACGTTGAGTGGTGGAATTCAGAGAGTTTTTGGACGCATAGTCCTTATATGTGAATTTAAGCTTTAGAAATTGGACCATAGTTGGAACTGTGGGAAGACGGATCCGGAATGGGATTCTGTCAACTCCGTTAGCTCCGTTGGGTGATTTCGGAGTTAGGAGCGTGTTCGGAATGTGCTTTCGAGGTCTGTAGTAGATTTAGGCTTGACTTGGCAAAAGTTAGAATTTCGGCGATTTCGACCGATAGGTGAAATTTTGATATCGGGCTGGGAATGGAATTCTGAGAGTGGTTGTAGGTCCGTTGTATCATTTGTGACATCTATGTAAAATTTGAGGCCATTCAGACTATTTTTGAGGTGTTTGGGCATCGGTTGTAGAGTTTGGAAATTTCATAAGTTCTTAGGCTTGAATCCATGTGTAATTGGTGATTTTGGTGTTATGTGATATGTTTTACAGGCTCGACTAAGTTTGGATAAGGTATTAGGACTGGTTGGTAAGTTTGGTTGAGGCTCCGGGGGCCTCGGGGGTGTTTCGGATGCTAAACGGGTGTTTTTTTTTTAACTTGTAAAACAGATGAACCATTTCTGGTTCTGGTGTCTCGCACCTGCGATGAATTTTTCGCAGGTGTGGACACGCAGGTGCGAAAGAGGGGCTCACAGGTGCGTACTTGGTCAAGTCAATCAGTCTCGCAGGTGCGGTAGAGATTCCGCAGTTGCGGAGCCGCAGATGCGGCCAATTGATCGCAGGTGCGGCCCCAAGCCTTTTAGTGGGTTTTCGCACCTGAGATGGATTTTCCGCAGGTGCGGTCCAAGGGGCGCAGGTGCAAAAATCGTTGAGCAGTTATATCAGATCTGAGGGATTCAATTTCATAACATTTAAAATCATTTGGAGCTCGTGTGTAGGCGATTTGCAGTGAGTTTTGAGGAAAAGCTTCATAGGTAACAATTCCTAACCCTATTCCCTTTGTATATCATTGATTTATAACAGTTTCTTCCATGCAATTAAGGGATTTAGGTGAAAAATCATGCAAATGGGAAGAAGTTTCCCCAATTAGAAAATTCGAGAGTTTAATAGGATTTTTTCGTCGTTTTTCCATGATTCTTGTTCGTGTGAGTTCGTGAGTGAATAGGTGTTCTAAATTTGTAACTTTCACTCGATTTCGAGGCGTGGGCCCGGGGGACTTTTTGGGCGATTTTCCTAATTTCGCGTATTAACTTCGAACGTATTAGCTATTTTGATTCCTTAAAGTGATATTTACATTATGAAATCGAATTGAATAGATTTGGGCCATTCGGAGTCGGATACTCATGGCAAGAGCGTGGTTTTGAGTTGAGTAGCGCAGTCGAGGTATGTGGCTTGCCTAACTCTGTATTGGGGACTTCCCCTAGGCTATTTTAATACTGTTCTATGTTCTTTGTGCGCCTTGTGAGTGAGGTGACGAGTACGTACACGGGCCATTGTTGCTAAAACTTCATTTTTTCCTCCATGACTTAAATCATTTCACTCCTATTTCACTGATTCATGTATCGACTATGTAGTTTATATTAGGAAATAGCATGCCTACTTGTTTGACTTGAACTTCTCCCGAGTTATTACTATGTGTACCATGTTTATCCATATTTTTGCCTGTGATTTTTTTCCTGAACTGTTTTAAATAAAAATTGTATTCGGTATTTGTACTGCATTGCATATTTAGATTGGGACTATGGACGAGATTCCAGGAGCTTTCCCCCTGCACTGCATTGCATATTTAAATTGGGACTACAGACGAGATTCCGGGAGCTTTCCCCTTGTACTGCATAGCATATTTAAATTGGGACTACGGACGAGATTCCGGGAGCTTTCCCCCTGTACTGCATTGCATACTTATTACTGTGATATATGTTGTGCTGAGCCGACGGCTCTCTGTTATTATTTTCTTTTAGCTCATTGTTCCTACTGATTTGCCTTAACTTATTATATCTCTTTGTTCATATTTTTATACTGTTTTACTATAAAAATCCAGTAGAGCCTTAATATGACCTCGTCATTACGCGACTGGGGTTAGGCTTGGCACTTACTGGGTACCAAATTGTGGTGTACTCATGCCCTTTCCTGCACATATTTTTCGTGTGCAGATGCAGGTACCATTGCTCAGTTTCATGGCTAGGGGTCCGAGCAGCAGCTTCTAGGAGACCGAAAGGTAATTCTGCCGCGTCCGCAGAGTCCTTCGAGTCACCTTCCCCTCCAGACTTAGATAGATTTTCATGTAAATTTCCTTACGTTGTATAGAGCTATTTTGAGACAGAGCTTGTGACTGAAGTGATATTCCGGGTTTTGGGAAAGTTGCATTTTGTATGCGCCAAGTGGCGATGTTTCATTGTAGACTCACTTATTACGTCTTTATTTTTGTTGCTTTTATTTAATATGTGTTTCCACAATTACGCTTACCTAGTCGTGGAGACTAGGTATCGTCACGATGCCTTCGGAGGGGAAATCGGGTCGTGACAATCGCTAGGCTAAAGCCTGGTCTGGCCTGGCTTTAAGATGGCCTCGCCAGGCTAAAGCTTGGTCGAGCTGGCTTTTGTCTGGCTTCTCCTTTTCACCATTTCAAGCACACTTTCGACATTTAAGCATCTATTTAGCTCGGCTTCCATCTCTAATTCACCTACACATAAAATAAACTTCATTACGCTCAAACAAAGTGTATTTTTATCATTAAAGCACGTAAAATGCGAGGCACATAATACGTTAAAATAAGAATTATAGTCACACATCAAGGATTATATTAAAGATAACCCTCTCTGAGTATTTAGATATATGTTAAGCTCCATTATGTTGATCTTGGTCTGTATTTTTGGATTAAGTTTGAACTCTTTCTCCCTACATCAGCACGTTCTCTCTCTTTCCCTTTAGGAATATTTGTAGTTTTTGTACCTCAAGCTTCAATAGAGTTATGCTGATCTTGGTTGAATCTTGAGGACTAATGCGAAAGTATTGCTCACTGTTATTATCTGTGTTTTGTAACTCATGTTGTAGTTACTATACTTGAACAAAAAGTCTGTAACAATTTTATTATTACCTCAAAACTTAAACATAAGTTTTTGTTTATTGAATCATTAGGCCATATGTCGTAAATTATTGATTTTGACTATAAGAGCATATAGGTCGTAATGAAGGCTGCTAACATTGTAAACTCATGTTGTAGTTACCATACTTGGACACAAATTAAGTCGTAACAATTTTATTATTACCTCAAAACTTGGACATAAGTTATTTTTATTGAATCATTAGGCTATATGTCGTAAATTCCTGATTTTGACTATAAGAGCATATAGGTCGTAATTTACTATGTGATTAATTACTTTGTGTAGTAATAATACATTATTGAAGGTTGCTAATATCGTAAACTCATGCTGTTGTTACCATACTTAGACACAAAATCACAACAATGTTATTATTACCTCAAAACTTGAATATAAGTTATTGTTTATTGAATCACACAGTCCTATATCGTAATTACTGCTATAATTACATGTAGTAATAAGTTACTGAAACTACTGAATTTCTCTAGGCCAAAAACCTTCATTACTACACCAGCTTATGTGAAGTTGTCATAACACCTACCATGTGGATTTGAATATAACTGCTTTAAGCTAAGTAATGCATGTAAATATCATTTTGCTATCTTCTCAACTTGCTCTTATGGAATAGTCTTAACACCAGTATTTTTGTTAAGGGGTGTTAAAATATATAAAAGTAATCATATTAAAATTAAGCTATGGTTTTCTTGAGCTTGCAGAAACATTGTTTTCAAGTTTATAAATGGCTCTCTCATATTTCTAATATATACCTTTTAAAAATCACTCAGCTGTAGCTTTATGTTATTTATTGATACTGAATTACTTACAAAGAGAGAGAGTTATGAAAAGAAATACTATATGGTTTGTTGTCTAGTAATATTGTTTTATAGTTTGCTGGTGTTCTATATAGAGATGAAAATAAATAGGAGGAAGTCAAAAGGAAAACATTAACTCATATAAGAGGCTAAAATTAATTTTTAAAAAAGAAAGAAGATATCTTTGCTTCTGCCACTGTATTACACACAGCTTCCTGACCAAGAATTGAATACTTCTTTTTCATTATTTTAATTGCTGAATAGATAGACATTTAATTTACAATAATATCAATATTAAGCGGACTCTTCAAAGTTCAGGTTCAAAGAATCAACCGTTTCTCATGGGGACACTTTTTGAAGCGCACATTTATCTGAAGCGCATGATTTTGCCCATGAAGTGATGGGCCTCGCTTCACCATGTTTCACCGCTTTAAGCGGTGTTTTCAATAATTATTGCACCATAAGACTATATGAGCTTGAGTGCACATATATCTATATTTAGTGGTATTAATGATTCGATTCGGTCGATTATTTTATAAAATTTCTACTATATTAATTATTCGCTTATTTTATTATGTATAACTAAAATTAGACATTACAAAATCGTCCCAATCATATCAGTTTCTCTTCGGTATCGGCACGATTCAGTTAAATTTCGGTTTTTAAATGTCATGTAAAAAGACACTAGTAGAAGTACGTAGAATGCAATAACATACGTACTTTTATAGGATTTCGCAAAACTCTCTAGATATTTTTACTGTTTATAGGGTAATTGTATTGACCCGGTCGGACGTTTTGAGAGTTAGCGCCCTGATCCCCTAATAACCGTTTCTCCCATGTCTATTTATGTTATTGGAGCTTGTCGGAGCGTTGAATGATGAAATCCGGGGTGATTTTGGACACATAGTCCATAAATGTGGAATTTAGCTTTGGAAATCTAGCCGTAGCCAGAGCTGTGTGAAGACGGTTCCAGAATGGAATTCTGTTGACTCCGTTAGCTCCGTTGGGTGATTTCGGGGTTGGGAGCGTGTTCGGAATGTGTTTTCGAGGTCGGTTGTAGATTTAGGCTCGAATTGGCGAAAGTTTGAATTTCAGCGATTTCGGTCGATTGGTGAAATTTTGATATCCGACTCGGAATGGAATTCCGAAAGAGACAGCATGCCCGTAATGCCAATTGTGACCTGTGTGCAAAATTTGAGGTCATTCAGATGAGTTTTGACGTGTTTCGGCATCGAATGTGAATTCTAGAAATTTCATAAGTTCTTAGGCTTGAATCTATGCATAATTGATGATTTTTATGTTATGAGATGTGTTTTTAAGACTCGACCAAGTTTGAACAAGGCATTAGGGTCAGTTGGTAGGTTTGGTTGAGGTCCCGGGAGCCTCGGGGTTGTTTCCAATGCCCAACGGGTGAATTTGGAACCTTAAGAGCAGCTGAACCATTTCTGGTTCTGGTGTCTCGCACCTGCCATGGTTTTTCCGCAGGTGCGGACACGCAGGTGCGAAGGGGGTGCATGCAGGTGCAAACGTAGCTTAGGCTGGCCTGACTCTCAGGCACGGAAGAGTATCCGCAGGTGCAGAGCCGCACCTGCGACCCAGCCACCGCAGGTGCGACCCCAGGTCTTTTAAGAGTTTTCGCACCTGCAATTGTGTTTTCGTAGGTGCGGCACCACAGGTGAGATCCCAGTGTCGTAGGTGCGAAATACCTGGGATGGTTATAGCAAAATCCGAGGGTTTGAAATTCATAAATCCAAAATCGATCGAGAGCTTGGGATTTGGCGATTTTCAGTGGAATTTGAAGAGGAGAATCATAGGTAACGTTTTCTAACCTTAATCTATTTGTATATCAATAATCTCTATTAGTTTCCTCAATCTAATCAATGAAATTGGATGAAAAATCATGAAATTGGGATGAAACTTCACCAAGTAGAAATCTGAGGATTTAGAGAGATTTAGACGTCGAATTTTGTTGATTCTTGTTCGAGTGAGTTCATGAGCGAATGGGTGTTCGGGAAATATAAATTTTACCCGATTTCGAGACGTGGGCCCGGGGAACTTTTTGGGCGAATTTCCTAATTTCGCGTGCTAGCTTATGATTATTTGGTTACATGCGTGCAAGGCTCCTACCCTTATCTTCATGAATTCACCTAACCATGTTTCATTTAACAAAAGTCTAGAAATTTAGGTTGATGGGGTAGAAGCTTACCTCTTGCAGTGAAGAAAATAGTGTCCTACTTGA
>ML347893.1:0-16691 GCA_005239505.1 Nicotiana paniculata | reverse complement strand
ATTAAAACTAAAATTGAAATGTTTGTATTTTTCTTACTTTTTCTCGGAAAATCTATGTATAAAATTAATTTATTTGTTTTTCTCTGCCAAATTACAAACATGCAGCAAATTTTTTATTTTTTATTTTTTGATTTCTACCATTTGAAACTTGGGGAAGAAACAAATATAAGATTTGCCAAAGATTCTTTTCTAAGATATATTATCATTCTCATTTTATCAGTTACGTAAACAGATTAAGTCTCCTATAGAGTTGTAGATGTTCTACTGCTTCCACTTCTACACAATTTTTCATTAAGAAAAGCAGATTCAACTATAAAAGCCTTACGTATTTTCAGAAAATAAATGCCACCATTAAAGTTGATTGTTTCAATTGAAATTTGTGCGAAGTATAGGGATTTATAAAAAAGGAATAATAGCAGTTCTTGGTGATGTAAAAAAGTTTTTTTCGAACCTTAGCCTTTTATCTTTAGGCTATAAATTTGTAAAGTTGTAACTGGACTAACTAATTGTAATATATGTGTATGAATTGTACTTATGTGTAATTCTCCCCATAGAAAACTACTCAAACATGAAGTCAGTCCTATATGCTTGAAGTCTAAGAAAAAAATGTGTGGAATTCGTTTGTACAAGCAATATTTACAAATGACTGATTTCGAAGTGGCTAAACTTACAAAGATAAGAACTTTTAAACTTCAGCAACGACTTAATGAGACCCCAAAATCGACTATCTATGCACTTGCCCTCATGGTCCTATAACGTGTTGGGTCGTTATTTTGTTTTGCCGTTACATTTGTTCTTTCTCAACTTTTTTCTTTCTCCTAATTTTTCTCTACATCAGATTCAGTAGTTGGGTAAGACGTCCAACTTAAAATCTTGATCTTTCTATGATTAGTTCATTTTTAAAATATTAAATCTGTTATTTATACTTTATTTATTTAAATTGAAAAAAAACAGCAAATTTAAGACATTGGAATAAATGATTTTACTAAAATTATATATATATATATATATATGAGATTTAGCCACATATTCAATACATTAGGTCCACCACAATCTACATGTCGAATTAGGGGTTGAAGATCATGAGTTTCCAGGTACGATCTTTTTAAGATGACTTAGAATATGTGTTTGATGTGAAGGAAAAACATTCATTATTCTAAAAAGTACTTTCATGATAGAGATATTTTTGTTTTCATTTCTCAATACATCGACTATATATAGAGTTCAAGGTAACAAATTAATATATGCTTGTGTAACCACCAAATTAAAGGAATAAAAGCTACTATCACTTTATGTCATTAATTAATGACGTTACAATTTTGTTTTGAGAACATCTGCAGACACTTGTGCGAGGTGCGCAAAATCCTTATTTAACTGACTCAACTGGGACTGCCCACATAAATCTTCACAAGTGAGAGCTCTATCTCCAGCCTGCAAAATGGATACAGTTGCTTGTGCAAATTGACCACCTTCCACTTGGTGAATTGAATTAGGAATATAAGTATTTATACAAGAAATATAGTTGTCTGTGCAACTATCTTGACATTTGCTTGGAACTAATTTCTCGACTTGATCTAAATTATCTCTGGCCTTTTTTAAACATAGTTGAAGAATAGTATTTGCAAGCCCTTTAAAATCATCAGAAGGTCCCCTAGGATCTGTTCCAAGAGAACTTTTACAAAGATTGGGATCAAGATTCTTATGGCATATATCATCTATTTGATCTCCATTGGATTGGTTCACAAAACAAAATATGACAACAAGAAGAAAAAGAAGAAGCCCTTTGTTTTCCATCTTTTGTTCTTGTATATTCCTTAAAGTCAATCTCTTAGTTTGTATATATAAATGCATTGATTTAATTTTCTTTCCTCTTAATGGTAGTGGATGTTACTAAAAGGACTTGGTGAACCAAGATTTGCTACTATATTAAAGGCAGTCACATGATTAAATACTTAGAGATGGGTTACTAATTAATATAACAATCCTTTTTAAGAAAAAATATTAATTTGTTAAACCATCTCATTTGTTCCGAGATTCACTTTAACGATTAACTAATTTTGTTTTCTCACCTTAAGAGTTTATTACTTGATTGTTTTTTTACCCAACATGTTGTAAAAGGGAATCGGGTCATAGATTGGGTTGGGTCATTTGTAATCTAGATGTCAATTTTAGGTGCTGGGTCCCTTACCACGTGGACCTCGATTGGTGTTGGGGTGAATTTGTTTACTTTATTGACTGTAGACTTATTTAGACGCAAAGAAAAATAAAAGTAAATGTGAAAAATATATCAAAGTAGATGGATAAATTTAAACATTTTTTCTTTGTAAAATTATGCACGTTGTTTACCCTCAAAATCAGATAACAATTGAATTTGTAAGTTATTTTAAGGATATGCAATCTAACTTGATACAAAATGATAAATCATATTGCAATTGAAATAAGTAATAGAAAAGTAAATGCAACCACACAAGTTGAACAGTCTTAGCCTTGGAAGGTTAGTCACCCTCGAGCCAAACGTACTTTGATCGATATCAAGACAGAATAATAATAACTTAAGGAGCAAGAGCTTAAAGAGAAATAATAATAATAATGTATTTCTTGGGATGCGTGTTATAATGGCCTGAATGAATTAGCAGACCCTCATTTATATAATAGAGAAGTCCTACTCTTGGTACCTATAAAAGGTAAAAATCTCTTGATTCGCTAATTGTCGGTTCCTTATTGATATGTGTCGAGATTCTCGCCTTAATATCCGATCAATCACAGATATTTTGGTATTCTATTAGTTATCTCAACAACGTTTCTCCAAACTCGTTCAAGGATAAGGTCGACACTAGACTCAATGTTCTCGAAGGCAGGCGTTCCGACCTCGGGTTCTAGCTCGGTGGGACTCGAGGTCGATCTTCAGTCCTTGGTCGCCACGTTCCAAGCCTAGCTTACCAAGTCGTAGGCAAGCTCGATTTCGGCCGTATATAGATAGTCCCCTAATTTTTCGGAGAGTAGACAACGAGAAACGATGTGAACTTTCGATCCTGACTTCGACTGAGGTCCAACTTCGAGCGGTAAAGGAAAAGGCCGAGGTGCAGGCCCAAAAGATCGAAGAGATCCATTATTGGTTAAGTTCGGCCGCCTCTGATCGAGAAATTATGGCCGAGGAGCTTGAAAAAATCCAAGTCAGCGGCCCCGGTGGTTAAAGCCGATGCCGACGAGAAGGTGGCCCAATATAAGGCCGATGCTGAGGCGGCCCAGGACCTCTTGAAGGATGTCGTTGAATATGAGAAGCGACAGTCACAAAGAGAGGCCCTTAAGGAGATTCATGCTCAGAGTTTCGATCTATCGGCCGAGATCGAAATTGCTGAGGGGCTCGAGGCCGAGGCCAAGAAGTTGGCCTACCCCGAGGAAGAAGAGGAAGAAGAAGACTCCGAAGGCTCTCGAGGCGGAGGAGAACCGGCTATTTAGATGCCCTTTTAGAAGTTTTTTTCTTTTTTTTTCCAGTACTTTGTGTACTTTTGTATTTTTTGTCGGCCTTTGTAAAGACTATATATAATATAAGGCTTGTTTTTTTCCCTTCGAGTATTTATGAGATTTGTTTCCCTTTGCTTTATTCCTTATGTTTGCAAAGATCGAAATGTCTTAGCATAAAATCTTTTTTTTTTCCAAAGTACTTATGATTTTTAGATTATAGTTTACCGAGGGTAGCCTTTAGACCAGTTATGAAATTTTGAAGGCCTTGTATTTTGTTACGGGTCTCGGATGTCTTTGAGCCATTTTCTTATGCCCGTAGTCTTTTTAGTTGAGGTATTTTCCACTGGACTTGTTACCCCGAGTTATCCGGGCTTGCCCAAGATAACAGTCCCCGAATGGGGATGACTGT
The DNA here is from genome assembly GCA_005239505.1 of Nicotiana paniculata. Classification (NCBI taxonomy): domain Eukaryota; kingdom Viridiplantae; phylum Streptophyta; class Magnoliopsida; order Solanales; family Solanaceae; genus Nicotiana; species Nicotiana paniculata. The sequence goes on along the minus strand of ML347893.1, from coordinate 12,817 downwards.
AGCCTTTAAGGTTCGGACGCTGCCTAATAGGTCTTATGCCCTCGGGGTCCGATAACCCGATCCATTCGAGTTTGTTTTTAGATGACAGTCCCCGATTGAGGGTGATTGTTTGAACCCGGATAAGGTGGCCCTTGTGCTCGATACCTTTAGGGGATCGAATGTAGGAAAGAAAAGATGTTTATCCGCAAGGTAGAGATGTGCGTAATATTTAGACATGTGTACAAGCTTTGTGCAAGGGCTCGAGCAGTCTATGCGGGCACGGTTCATTTGATAGTTTGGCCCTTACAGTAAATCCTATTGATCGAGCCGAGACTATTGAATCATAAAGTTTCCTTCCTTGTTATAGTTATTATTCGAGGCTAATGCCACCTAGTGTTCGGGCCGATTGAAGAGAGGCCTCGAATACTATTGTTGTGAGCTTCGGTACCAGTTCATAACCGACCTTAAATTCTTAGTTAGCACGATTTACCAAAAACCTTTCCGAAAAACCCATTTGGGACAAAATTGGTTCAAGGAAAAAATAGTGTAACGTGTGCTTTCAGACCTAAGGATTATATTGTTCTTTGATGATTGCCTGCAAGTGTTTGTTTGGAATGTAAATAAATAAAAGGAAATGAATGGAGTCGTACCTTAGCAAGTATCGCTTCAAGTGATCTATGTTCCGGTTGTTTGGTAGTTGCTCACCGTTCATTGTTCCGAATTTGTACGATCCTTTACCGGTGATCTCGATAATTTGATAAGGGACTTCCCAGTTTGGACCCAACTTTCCTTCGTTCGGGTTTCGGGTATTTAGTGTAACTTTGGTACCAAGTCCCCGACATTGAAGTGTCGAAGGTTGGCCCTCCGATTGTAATATCTCTCGATCCGTCGCTTTTGGACAGCCAACCGGACAAGGGATGCTACGCCCCTTTCATCCGGTAGATCTAGGTTCGTGTTCATATCCTCATCGTTTGATTCCTTGGTTGCATATCGGAACCAAGGAAATTGATTTTACTATGGTAATTTGCACAGGATATATGTGAAGACTGAAGATGAAGGTTTTGTGTTTTTGAGATGAATTAATGAAAAAAAAGGAAATTTTAGGAGTGTGAGAGTGTATAGGACAGACAGAGGCAGTAAGGGAGTACAAACAAGACGTACAAAAAGATAAGGATAAAAAATGAGGGTGTAGTTGCAAAAAGAGTAGGATTGACAGATTGGCTGATTTAAGTCACGTGGGGGAATTCACTGGCTAGGCATGTATATGCTGATAGATCAAATGGGCTTCCGATATATAGGTTCACAGCCCAAAATACCTCTTTTTATGGGCCGAAATGGCTCCAGTTTTGACCATGCTATTTAAGTTAAAGGGTTACACAAATAGCCGATCATATTTATTGTTTACTTTTTCTAGCCATATACATAGATAATACATCCATTATACATAATTATACACATAATATATAAATTATGCATATATTATACTTTCACCGACTATTTTTTATTTAAGTGGTTGGATAAGCGGCTATTTGAGTTAATTCTTCTAAGTTATATTAATTTTTTCAAAATATATTTAACTGATAGTTATCATTGGCAAACTTCAGTCAAGATTTCTCCGTTTATTTTCTTTTTTTTTCTTCTTCTTCTTAGTATCAAGTGACAGTAAAATGTATGTGCATTTATGCGTAAGTGAAAACCCGAGTGATGGAATGGATAAAATCATTATACATATTAAACTTGATGCATGAATGCCTAAAGTTTAGGCATGAAGTTCAGTCGTATACGTTTGAAGTTTCATACATAAATGCCTGAAATTTAGCCATATTTATTTGAAATTAAGATATAAATGTTGAGTAAATTTTATCAGTGGTCATTCAATTCTGAGTTTATAACACAAAGGTAAAATACACAGTTTATCGATCCGCCTTACACACAAATACCTGTTACACACCTGTTGACCACGGGTCAAACCTTTCAAAAGTGTGTCAATGCCGTACCACTTTTGACCCATGACAAGCGCGTGTTTTACACTGAAAGCAGGCGAGTAAATAATAAAAGAATGTATCTGAAGCCTCATTTTAGCGCCACATATCTATTTTTTTTTTCTTCATTTTTTCTATCACCATCTTAATTGTCAAGAACATAATGAAACAAGCAACAATGGTTAAGAAATCACCTGAAAAGGAAGTCAAAAAAAAAAGGCAGAGAAGAAATCGAAGAAAACCCTACAATGGTTAAGAAACCCATTATCTCGATTTCTTGACTCGCAAATCCAAATCATCCTGAATCGGGTTGGTGAAAATTGATTCAAAATCACCGATTCTAGGTGAAACAGTAGTTTTTTAGTAATTTTTGGCCTGGTTTTCTCGAGCGCCGGAGGAGTTCTCATCTCTGGGATTAAAAGAAGCTAGAGTCGAAACCCATCATCAAGTGCAATTTGGGTCTAATTGTCTCTTTTTCAGTCTTTTTCTGATCAATTTTTGGTCAAGCTTTCACTGTTCTCGTCCCTGCTCCAGCGATTAAAACAAATTTTATGGCCACCGTGGATCTGAAAATTATTGGAAAGATAATAGGGATGGAGGGTGGGTCGGAGGGAGCTGGCGTGCAAGTGATACTGGAGGAGGAGCCAGCGTGAAGGGAGGACTGGGGAAGAGGATAAACCNGGGGTTGAGGAAAAACACATAGGGACTTTATTTTTATCTTTTTAAGGCCAAATGACTTTCTGGCCATTTAAACTTATATGGCTTTTGGAAAGCCGATACACTAACTCACGGCTATCCCATTTGAACACTCGAACTAGTGAAATCCATAACTAATAAACACGTTTGACCGTTAACCCATCCCATGTGGCGTCAGTTGGTCCTAGTCATCTATGTGCGTGAGTCTCACAACTTTTTGGAGCATGAGAACCCTTTCTCAACCCTTTCCCTAATACGTTTAGAGTTTAATTGAGCTCCGCACAAGTTGACATTTCCGGCGAAAGACGTTTCGTTGAACCGAGAAAGTGCCGGAGTATTAGGAATTCGGCCGGAGAGTTAATTGTTTGACACATTAAAGAATCTCAAACTCGGTTGATTCAACGGCGGGATTTTGCCGGTGAAGTGATTGTTCTGTAAGTATAGCACGTAAAGCCGGGATAATTTCGTTAACGACAACAGAATTTCGCCTGACAGATCGTTGTCGGCGAGGACCACGACTTTGATGCGGTGGAGGACATTGATGGACGCCGGAAACTCCCCGGAGAAATTGTTGTTATTCAGGAAAGGGATTTGAGGTTGAAAAGTCCGGCGAGGTTAGGAATTTGGCCGGAAATGGAGTTTTGCTTGAAGGATAAAACTCGTAATTGATCCAATTGCCACTCAAATTTAGATTTTCAATTACAAGCTTTGTAACTCGTAGTTGAGGAAAAACACATAGGGACTTTATTTTTATTTTTTAAGGCGAAATGGCTTTCTGGCCATTTAAACTTATATGGCTTTTGGAAAGCCGATACATCAACTCACGACTATCCCATTTGAACACTCGAACTAGTGAAACCCATAACTAATAAATACGTTTGACCGTTGACCCATCCCATGTGGCGTAAGTTGGTCCTAGTCATCTATGTGCGTGAGTCTCACAACTTTTTGGAGCGTGAGAACCCTTTCTCAACCCTTTCCCTAATACGTTTAGAGTTTAATTGAGCTCCGCACAAGTTGACATTTCCGGCGAAAGACGTTTCGTTGAACCGAGAAAGTGCCGGAGTATTAGAAATTCGGCCGGAGAGTTAATTGTTTGACACATTAAAGAATCTCAAACTCGGTTGATTCAACGACGGGATTTTGCCGGTGAAGTGATTGTCCTGTAAGTATAGCACGTAAAGCCGGGATAATTTCGTTAACGACAACAGAATTTCGCCTGACAGATCGTTGTCGGCGAGGACCACGACTTTGATGCGGTGGAGGACAGTGATGGACGCCGGAAACTCCCCGGAGAAATTGTTGTTATTCAGGAAAGGGATTTGAGGTTGAAAAGTCCGGCGAGGTTAGGAATTTGGCCGGAAATGGAGTTTTGCTTGAAGGATAAAACTCGTAATTGATCCAATTGCCACTCAAATTTAGATTTTCAATTACAAGCTTTGTAACTCTTTTTCCATTCATGCATTCTTTTACGCCTTGCCATTGGCATAAATCAGTCTCTTTTTTCCAATCAAGAATGTTTTTTGGGTCTACCGTGGCTTTCAATGCTAGTAACTCTTCAACATCTCCTGATTTTACAAGTGGGAAAAATATGAAAAATATTGACAAGATTAAAAACAACATTTTATGACATGAATTGTACCTTAAGTACAAAAATTGGTTCTTGATTCCCATTGAAATTGACAATATTTCCACTGAGTTATTCTTGTTCAACTCTACAGCCAAAAGGGGTTCTTGATTTTCACAAAAGTTAGCATTTTTATTGATGAATGAGCTCTAAAATGCTCAACTGCAGAGTTAAAAATGGATTCTTGATTTAGGTTTTCATGAATGAGCACTACAAAGCTCAATTGCAGAGTAAAAATGGAGTCTTGATTATGGATTTCCACGGATGAATGAATACTGAAATGCTCAACTGAAGAGTAAAAATGGAGTCTTGATTTGAGAATCAAAAAATGCATTTGAAGTGTTTTGATGTGATAGAGAGAGAAAGGTAAACGAGAATGGTAAAAAGGTTGGGTGTACTGATTAAAAGAGGGGGGACCCCAATCGATGGGGGTTTATTTTCCCGCCTCTGACGTATAATGTTGCGATTGACTCAGTGCTAACTGGGCAGACACGTTATCTGACTGGATGGACACGTTAGCAGAAGTGCAATACACGTGCGGATGGTCAACGGTCAAACGTGTTTATTAATTATGGGTTTCACTAATTCGAGTGTTCAAATGGGAAAGTTATAAGTTGGTGTTTCGGCTTTAAAAAACCATGTAAGTTTAAGTTTAAGCTTGGGTCGGGTTGTCTATTTTAATTAAAAAATCGTTTGTTTTTTTAATTTAAATAAGCGTGTATACACGCAACATTGCGTATTAACTAGGCTGGTAAAAAAATGGTGTGTCATTGACACATTTTTGAAAAGCTTGGTGTGTAACGTTAAACTCGTGTTCAACAGGTGTGTAACAGGAATTTGAGTGAAAAGTGGATGGATAAACTATGTATTTTACTTAATACAAAAGTTGCTTTTCTATTTTTTGTCACATAAAAATTATTTAATTTTGAGCTTGTAACACAAAAATCTCTTTTCTATTTTTGTCGCATAAAAGCCATTCAACTTTGGCCAAAATAATCAAAAAGTAAATTTCACTTGAATTTTATACTGAAAATATCACATAACACTCCAAAATAAGTTAATTATATTTTGGAAACTTTAACCTCCCTCCAAGTTTCGCTAATCGCAGTTGTGATTTACGAATATTTGTTTACTTTTCTTATTTTCATTACTTTGGAATAATTTTGTTAAGTCATTATCGTTAATGTAAAAAATATAATTTGACGATTTTTCACTTTTATACTCATTTGTTTAATGAATTTACAAAAATACCTTTTTGAATTAAAAAAAAATAATTGTTAGAGCATCAAAAAAATTAATGACAAACAAATAATCTACGAGCTCGGTATGTTCCCCATGGATTCGAGTTATTATAAAGTAATCAAAATATAAATATAAACGTAATTTAACAAATCATAAGGGAGAGTAATATATGAAGAGAAATACGAAGGGAGGTCTCTAAAATTAATCTATTCCATTAAATATGGTTTATTAAGCTACATAGCTATCTTGAAGTGTCATGTCATATTTTTGGTATAAAATATAAAAATTTAGGTGATATTCACTTTAATTAACTTGGCCAAAGTTAGATGGCTTTTATGTGATAAAAAATATGAAAAAAGATCAAAGCTGCTCCTGACCTATTCCCTTAGGTATAAAAGTGCCCTACGAACCTATTTTGTAAAATGCCCATAACATTAACTTTACGACCCACTCATACCCTGGAAACTAACGCTCTATTTTGATTAAGAAATTTTTTTATTATTCATTATGTGTCAATTTCCTATTGGCTTAAATTAAAACCTCATCCCACATCCACTTATTAGACCACTCCATAACCCAAAATATCCATACCCGCTCATGACCTGCTTTTTAAAATGTCCTAACTTCACCTCTCAACTTTTCCTCTTTCATCCATGCCATCCCTCTCTTCCCCCATCTCTCTTACCCCGCATCTCCTCTTTTCCGTCTTGTCTTCTCCCTCTCTCACTACCAGCGAGACTCTGACGGCGTCTCTCTAAACTTCTACACTCTCCCGGTCGTCCTCTTTCCCCCCTCTTCATTTGACCAGACCCGTGTGCGCGTGGGGGTGCGCTCTTTCACTCCAGAGTGAAAAAGACAGCAGACTCCGATGAGATACAGACCGGTCACCGGCGAGTGGGGAATAACCATAGCCAGGTTTCAGGCTTATTTGCGGTGTCGGGGTCACACGCAAACTAGAACCGTCCTCAAGCCAGGTGATCCATTACCCAACAACTCCGGCCACTTCTTCGATGACCACCATCGACCCCACCGTCTCTGTCGACGATACCTTGACGGTACCAGGTTCTACGTTCCTGTCTCATTACACTTTGTCTTAGTTATACTTTGTTTAAATTTGTTTCATTGTTTGCAGTGTGTTCTATAATAGTATTGTGCTATAGTCGTGGTTTATCTGCTTAGATAAGTTAATTGTTTGATTCACATGTACTGTTTAGATCCTTTGTATTTGCTCTCGGCCCTATTAGCACTGTCTAGGGTATTTAGTTTCACATATCTTGCTGATCCTGTGTATTTAATTTATAATTAGCTAAATTGTTCTCGTCTTACTCCATATTTGTTTATTCATTGTATTAGTGTGCTGTAATTGTAACTTGTCTTCTTCTAGTTTGGTATGTTGCCTTGTGTGTGTTAGTGATTCCCCTTAGTCTGTCGTAGGTATAGTGGCTGTGGTCTGGGATGGTCGAGTGAGGTTATGTCTTCGGAGGGGGCGGGGGGTAGGGAAGGGGTTGGGGGGCGGGTCGGGAGGCAAGGGAGGTAAAGGGAACAAGGGTGTCCATTGGTTGAGAATTGGGTCATGGATTGTAGTTACATTGACAGGTAAGTCTATAGAGTTGGCGAAGATCCTCCAGAAGATAAGAGTCAATATAGAATGTGTCCAAGAGACAATGTGGGTAGGGTCGAGGGCGAGGGATGTAGACGGGTATAAACTTTTTCACTCAGGAGTCCAGAAGGGTAGGAATGAAGTGGGTATCTTGGTGGATGGGGAACTTAGAGAGTCTGTGGTTGAGGTTAGATGTGGTTGAGGTTAGACTAGTGAATGATAGATTGATGGTTATTAAGTTGGTGGTTGGAGAGTACACTTTAAATATCGTTAGAGCCTATGCGCCGCATGCGGGCCTAGATGAGGAGGTTAAACAACATTTCTGGGACGGATTAGAGATTATGCGCCAGGTTCCGCTTGCTGAGAAGCTAATCATAGGAGGGGATTTTAATGGTCATATTGGTTCGACCGCAGGTGCATGGAGGCTTCGGTGGTTATGGCGAGGTGCATGGAGGCTTCGGTTTTGGGGAGAGGAACGGAGGAGGTACCTCGTTGTTGGAATTCGCTAAGGCTTTTGGGTTGGTGATTGCGAACTTTACCTTTCCGAAGAGGGAGGAGCATTTGGTTACTTTTCAAAATGCGGTAGCGAAGAATCAGATTAACTATCTCCTCCGCAAGAGGTTTGACTGAGGGTTGTGCAAGGATTGCAACATGATTCCAGGTGATATACTCGCGACACAACATAGGCTCTTGGTGATGGACGTTGGTATTATGTTAAAGAGGAGGAAAAGGTCTGCTTGAGGAAGACCAATAATAAGGTGGGGAGCCTTAACTAAAGATAAAGCCCATGAGTTGGAGGAGCGGTTGTCCGATATGGGAGCTTGAAAGAGCAGTGGTGACGCGAGCACTATGTGGTCAACGACTGTAGACTGTATAAGGGAGGTAGCGAGAGAGGTGTTAGGGGTCTCGACGGGCATCGCCTGGCAGGCGGAGACTGGTCGTAGAATGAAGTGGTCCAAGGTAAAGTGGAAGCGAAGAAGGCGGTGTACCTGAAGTTAGTAGGGAGCATAGGTGAGGAGGAGAGACATGCGTGCATGTAGAGGTATAAGGTAGCTAGGAAGGAAGCTAAGCTGGCGGTCACGGAGGCTAAGAATGCGGCTTATGGTCGTATGTACGAGGAACTAGGGGAAAAAGGCAGGGAGAAGAAGCTATTTCGGCTGGTCAAGTTGAGAGAGAGGAAGGCCCGAAATTTTGACCAAGTGAGATGCATCAAGGAAGACGATGGTAGAGCAGTGGTGGAAGATTCCTAGATTAAGGAGAGATGACAAACTTACTTTCATAAACTTCTGAATGAAGAAGGGGATCGGGACATCGTGCTAGGTGAATTGGATCATTCTGAGAGTTACCGTGTATTTGGGTACTGCAAGAATATCAAGGTTGAGGAGGTCGTGGGAGCAATGAGTAAGATGAGTAGGGGAAGAGCGACAGGGCCTGATGAGATTCCGATGGAATTTTGGAAGTGTGGGGGAAGAGCAGGTTTGGAGTGGTTGACTGGGTTGTTCAATATTATTTTTAAGGCGAAGATGATGCCGGATGAGTGGAGGTGGAGTACAGTGGTTCCATTGTATAAGAACAAAGGTGATATCCAGAGTTGTAAAAATTATAGGGGTATCAAATTACCGATTCATACCATGAAAGTGTGGGAGAGGGTGGTTGAAGCGAGGGTGAGATATCATTGTCTATGTCCGACAACCAGTTCAGGTTCATGTCAGGTCGTTCTACTACAGAAGCTATACACCTTGTTAGGCGGTTGGTGGAACAGTACAGAGATAGGAATAAGGACTTGCACATGGTGTTTATTGACCTAGAGAAAGCATATGACAAGGTTCCTAGAGAAGTTCTCTGGAGATGCTTGGAGGCAAAAGGTGTGTCGGTTCCCTACATTATGGCGATTAAAGACATGCATGATGGGGCTAAGACTTGGGTAAAGATAGTAGGAGGCAACTATGAGCATCTTCCGATTGTTATGGGGTTACATCAAGGCTCTGCGCTCAGTTCATTCTTATTCGCCCTGATGATGGACACATTAACTCACCATATTTAAGGGGAGGTTCCATGGTTCATGCTATTCGCCGATGACATAGTTCTGATTGATGAGTCCCGGGCCAGTGTTAACGAGAGGCTGGAGGTTTGGAGATAGGCTCTTGAGTCCAAGGGTTTCAAGTTGAGCAGGACGAAGATAGAATACCTGGAGTGTAAGTTCAGCGCTGAGCCAGGGGAAGTGGACGTGGATGTGAGGCTTAACTCACAGGTCATCCCAAGTAGAAGCAACTTCAAGTACCTTTGGTCAATTATCCAGGGGTTAGGGGAGATAGACTAGGATGTCACACAACGTATTGGGATAGGATGAATGAAGTGGAGGTTAGCATCTGGAGTCCTGTGTGACAAGAGAGTGCTACATATACTCAAAGGTAAGTTCTATAAAGTGGTGGTTAGACCGGCCATGATGTACGGGGTTAAGTGTTGGCCTGTTAAGAACTCACATATCCAAAAGATGAAAGTAGTTGAAATGAGGATGTTGAGGTGGATGTGCGGGCACACTAGGATAGAAGGTTAGGAATGATGATATTCAGGAGAAGGTGCACGTGTCTCCCATTGATGATAAGATGCGGGAAGCGAGGCTCAGATGGTTCGGGCATGTACAGAGGAGGAGCCCAGATGCCCCGGTAAGGAGGTGTGAGCAGCTCGTTGTGAAGGGCACGAGAAGAGGTAGATGGCGGCCGAAGAAGTATTGGGGAGAGATGATCATGCAGCACATGGCGAGGCTTCAGATTTCCGAGGACATGGCACTTGATAGGAAGATGTAGAGTTCGAGTGTTAGGGTTGTAGATTAGGAGGTAGTTGAGTCTTGCCTTACTTCGTACCGCCGTGAGTCTATTCTGGTAGCGTTTTTGTCTAGGTTAGCTAGTGGCAATGTCGTGTCTTACTATTTCGCTTTTCAGTGCTGGACTTATTTTCTTGCTATCGTTGCTTTGCATCTTTCTTCTGGATTTCATGCTCTCCGTATTTATCTTATGATTTCTATGGTGATACTGATATTGTCTCCATTTGTCTTTTTTGTTCTATTGAGCCGAGGGTCTTTAGGAAACAACCTCTCTACCCTTTCGGGGTAGGGGTAAGGTGTGCGTACATACTACCCTCCCCAGACCCCACTAGTGGGATTTTACTGGATTGTTGTTGTTATATTAACATTTTTTGTTAAATTAATTTTTTGAGTGAAATCTGGTATTATTTGGAATTAAATTAATGATTTATTTTAAGATTTTATGGTTTAATAAGTTATCTTTCTGTCAATTATATTTTTTGTGCCACCATATAACTTTTTGGATTTAATTGAAATCATGTGAGCAAATTAGCTTCAATATACGTTGGCGGTGATTTGCTTGGGAAACCGTCGGTGATGATAAAGTTGGGGAAGATGAACAGGAAAAAGGAGAGTACCAAATAATAAATTAATAAAATAAAAAAATATGAAATTCTGACAAATGAAACCTAATAACGATTGGATCATGAGTCAGGTATGGAATTGGGTGTTTGAGGGGTTAAAAAGGGTTTAATCGGTTGGAACGACTAAGATGGATTGTGGGTGAGTTATTATGGAGTAGATCTGGGTTAGAGTAGGATTCTTAATTTTGACCAATAAGAAATTTCCACGTAATATAATAAAAATATTTTTTTATTCAGCAAAGTGCGTCAGAAATAAGGGCATAAATTGGCCAGATTTATAACAGTGAGGGAAAGTTTTACAAAATAGGTGGACGAACATAAGCGAATTGTTAGGGGCCGTTTTGGATCTTTTTCGTAAAAAATAAATATATGATTTTGAGTTACAAACTCCAAGTTGAATGACTTTTATTTGACAAAAAGTAGAAAAGTGACTTTTGCGTAACAAACTCAAAATTAAATGACTACTGGTAAAATTTACTCCTATAAATGTCTGAAATTCAATCATATATGCATGAAGTGATTGATTATTATAAGCAGCGAAAGCAAACCCAGTATGAAAATCACATGTAATTCAGACAACTAGTATAAACGGGATTTCACGGATTACCTCTTGAAGCGTGAACAAAGCTCCTCTATCACATGAACCTCTAATTCCTCAACAACTCAATAAAATCTCCATCACCCACATGATCACGATCTACAAAAGTTCCACGGTCTTGTACTGTGTTACTCAAATAATATCCGAAAATAGTAATTTCATGTGGGCGAAATTTTCTAGGAAAAAGGCTGAAAAATTCAGCCATCTTTTCTTCTTCTTTTAGGTGGAAAACCCTCTGTATTTATGGCACAAGTTTTAATGGTTAAAACCCTTTTCCTAATAGGTTTTCTTTTCCGCCAGGAAAGGGATTCCTTTATTTTCTATTATGTAGGCACAACAGGGACCACAAAATTTAATTATTGTCACGACCCAATTAACCCTCCGAAAGGTATCGTGACGCACCTAGTCTCTATGACTAGGTAAGCCTAGAATTTGCGGGAAATAACAGAATCAATAAAATAAAGACAGAAATGATATCAAATAGATACAACGTAGCTGCTCAGCATATACATTTTTACTTCCCAAAACCCGGAATGTCACCATAGTCACACGCTCTTTAATAAATATGGCTCTATACAATGAAACAACTGGAAAATGTAGAAGTCTTTCCATGCCTATGCTAGAGTAGAAGGGGACTCGTGGGATTCTGCGAACGCAGCAGAATTACCTCGCGGTCTCCTGGCTGCTGGTAGACAACTCCTAGCCACGATACTTAGTGCTGGTACCTAGATCAGCACATGGGGAAACATGCACAGGAAAGGGCGTGGGTACTCCACATTTGATACTCCGTAAGTGCCAAGCCTAACCCCAGTCAAGTAGTGACGAGATCAGGTGGAGGCCCTACTGATTTGGTAAAACAAGTCAATATACAATTTTAAAACAGTGAGAGGCAGACAAGCAATGATAAACAGGATTAACGAAAACGGAAAGATTTAATAACATAAAGAGAGCCCTCGACTCAGCACAACATATATCTCAACAGTAAATGTGCAATGCAGTACATGGGGAAAGCTCCCGGATCTCGGTCCGTAGTCCCAATTTAAATATGCAAAGCAGAAGTACGTCAATTATGGCTCAACTAAACAGTCTAGGAAGAATGACAGGTAAGAATAGAGTAAAGCTGCCTAAGCATGATGTGACAAGTAGCAATTAAGGGGAAATCAAGTCAGAACAGGTAGGCATGCTTACACTTAGGCTATCTACTCAATTAAGATATGAAACAGTAATATATGAATGAAAATGAGCGTTTTCATGGGAGAAAAATAGGATTTTAGCAACAATGGCCCGTGTACACACTCGTCACCTCGCGTACACGGCGTACACATAACAAAATCAGTATAAAAATGCCTAAAGGAAGATCCCCAACACAGAATTAGGCAAGCCACTTACGTAGACTGTGCTAATCAACTCAATACCAAGCTCTTGCCACGAGTATCGGACTTCGGGTGGCCCAAATCTATTCAAATAGATTGCACGGTGTAAATATCACTTCAAGGGAACAAGATAGCTAATTATTTATAAGCTAGCACGCGAATTTAGAAAATTCGCCCAAAAAGTCCCCCGGACCCACGTCTCGGAATCGTGTAAAATTTATATTTTCCGGACACCCATTCACTCACGAGTCTAACCATATAAGAATCTCTCAA